>WMED01015397.1:0-13458 GCA_019650415.1 Pipa parva | reverse complement strand
GAAAAATAAAATGTATGAATCCATGGGAATGGGTGAAATTATGAGGCAGCAGTAAACATGGCCAGAAACTGTCCCAACCCTTTATATGATAACATGGGAGCACAGAGCTGGAAAGTCCACATTCTTATTACTGTATTATTATTATTATTATTATTACTATATTATTATTATTACTGTATTATTATTACTACTGTATTATTATTATTACTGTATTATTATTATTATTATTACTACTGTATTATTATTACTACTGTATTATTATTATTACTGTATTATTATTAGTACTGTATTATTATTACTGTATTATTATTATTACTACTGTATTATTATTATTACTGTATTATTATTATTACTGTATTATTATTATTATTATTACTGTATTATTATTATTATTACTACTGTATTATTATTATTATTACTGTATTATTATTATTATTACTATTACTTTATTATTATTACTGTATGTTTCTGAGTCACTTACTGATCATCCCACATCTTCTCATGTCTGCCATTACAGCCCTGGGAGACATCACTTTATTATGACATCTCCTTGGTAACAAGCTCTGACATCCTCCACATCCGGGAAGGATGGAACATTACGCCAGTATCCTGACGTCGCTTTACAGCCTGACGGCAGCGGATGACTTCTTTGCAATGAAATGGCGACTCTATGGTTTTCTCTTTGGCTAGAGAGGGCCCAATGAAAGGTCTGAGAATGCGGAAGTCGACTGAAACTATAGGACTTCCGGTGCACGATTTCTATGGTTGTTTTGACTTCGCGAGAGAGTGGCAAGATGGCGGAAGGGGAGTGAGTGCTTTTATATTTGTTGGGGTTTAGGGGAGTAAAACTGCGTTTCATGTGATGTGAGCTTATTGGGGGAATTGCAGGGTGGGTAGGAGGGTAGTTCAGCTGAACGTGTAACATCTGTACAGTGTGTCCTGGCTTGACTTGTAGTTTTATTGACATATTGACCTGTCACCTGGGGAAGAACCTGTGTCTGCTTGTACTGTGTACTCACTCACTCAATCTGTATTCACTCACTCAATCTGTACTCACTCAATCTGTATTCACTCACTCAATCTCTACTCACTCAATCTGTACTCACTCACTCAATCAATCTGTACTCACTCACTCACTCAATCTCTACTCACTCACTCAATCTCTACTCACTCACTCAATCTCTACTCACTCACTCAATCTCTACTCACTCACTCACTCAATCTATTCACTCACTCAATCTGTATTCACTCACTCAATCTCTACTCACTCACTCAATCTGTATTCACTCACTCAATCTCTACTCACTCAATCTGTATTCACTCACTCAATCTCTACTCACTCACTCAATCTCTACTCACTCACTCAATCTGTACTCACTCACTCAATCTGTACTCACTCACTCACTCAATCTGTACTCACTCACTCACTCAATCTGTACTCACTCACTCAATCTCTACTCACTCACTCAATCTCTACTCACTCACTCACTCAATCTCTACTCACTCACTCACTCAATCTCTACTCACTCAATCTCTGTATCTATCTATCTATCTATCTATCTATCTATCTGTATCTATCTATCTATTAGGGGTGTAACGATTAATCGATGTAATCGATGTATCGATTTTTTTTTTTTTCCAGCGATTCAACTGCATCGATCTGTGCTCAGCATCGATGTAGTTGGATCGATCAGCATCGATCTAAAATCGTTTTAAAAAGTAATGAATTACTTATTATTATATCGATACTACAACTATTTGTTGAAAAATAGAATTAAAGGAAGCAGGTAAACTCAACCTGAAATTGTTGGTTGCAATTTATGCAAATAAAATGTGAATACTTTTGCTATTAATTGTTGTTTGATTATTTTCTGTATCTATTATCATCAATTTATGCTTGATTCCCTTACAAGAAACAACAGGAATCTGTGAAACTTCATTTGTATTGTCCAGTATTAAGGTATTTATTTCACAATCACACTGGATGAATTTTTAGCTAAAAAGTTACTGAATCGATTTTAAGTCACTGAATCGAATCGTATCGGATCGTTTTAAATTAACCAAGATCGTCCTTGAATCGTATCGGCAGCCATGAATCGTGATTCAAATCGAATCGTTGTTGAAATTAATTGTTACACCCCTAATATCTATCTATCTATCTATCTATCTATCTATCTATCTATCTATCTATCTATCTATCTATCTATTTGTATCTATCTATTTGTATCTATCTATCTATGTATCTGTATCTATCTATCTATCTATCTATCTATCTATCTGTATCGCTTTATCTGTATCTATCTATCTATCTATCTATCTATCTATCTAGCTGTATCTATCTATCTAGCTGTATCTATCTATCTATCTATCTGTATCTATTCATCTTTCATATTCAAAGACATTCTTGGAACAGCAGTATGAGGAAGAAACATGTCTGTCAGTGGAGTAGGATGAGTCCGCGCAAACCCTGTAATGGGTGGGCATGCTTCTCCCTCAGACTGCTTTCTTATCACTGCTTTGTGCACAGATAAGGAAGCAGTGTTTGTTGGCAGAGCAGTAATACATTGGCGGGGGGAGTAGAGTGTATATAACCATTTACCCAGATGAATTTGAGACCTTTAATCTAGTGGTGCTCAATAAGGATATTACAAAACATTTGTTAAATTTACAAACTGTTGTTCACAATGGCTACTTAGCAAAATAAAGGCCCTGTTGTTTTCTGAACTCATTCTTGAATTGTTGTGACAGTTACATTGACGCTTATGAACGTAAATCTATATATGCATAGAAATATTTTTTACTCCAGTGCAGCAGGAACAAACGGAAGTGCATATGAAACATTGGACTAAAAACTGCACGTCCTTGGTTCTGATGCAGCTCATAGAATATGTCACAATTATGACATCTACGTAGCTCTCTTCAGAAAAATCCAGCAGCCATGCCATTACATATGTTTCTATTTCCATTACTATTGGCTTTTACTTTAGCTGATGCAAAGTAAATTGAAGATTTCACAGATAATGTTTCTTTAGTTTTCATCCATATATACAGTAAAGGCAGATTATACGTTGAGTACTGGTCTATGATTGAGGTGGTTATTGACTAATGTCCAAATTGTCACGTGAAGGTGTGAATTCACCACTTTCCCATTCTTTGGTATTCAGCAAACTCTGGTATGTGGTGAATTCGCCAGCTAACGACCGGCGCACACTGCACAATAGATTGCTACTGTCGCAGTTGCAACTTCACTGGATGAATATTGTTGTGGTTTTGAATTTGATATGGGAATGCTCTGTTTAGTCAATAAAGAGTAAAGAATCAGAATGTAGCAAACTGAAGCGATGAGAATTCACTTCAACATCTGAATTCTCACTTTGGTTAATAACCCCCTTAGTGGTGAGAAGTAGTGCTGCTCATATCCTGTTTTCAGTGCATATTAAAAGTCTTTTCCCTGGCACTTGTGGAATTGAATTCAGTTTAAATAACTGCGGATGCTGGATTGCAGTAATGCACAAGAGTTAGAGTTCAGGTTTGCTTACCTCACTTATAAGCTACGTCTGCCTGTTTAATGGCTCATTGTGGTGAAAATAAATCAAAGAGATGCTGATGTTCTGATTTAAATTTCATTCCATCAGGAGTTGAAATGCATACAGCTCACAGCAGTAACAGTCTTATTAACAACATTAGAGTAAGCCCCAAATGTTTATGTATACTGCTGTTACAGCATTTTTAAAATCATTTGTTTGCTTTAACCTTCATCCTTTTCACACTTAAGTGTCAGTAAATGTCATGGTCTTTTAGCTAATTATTTCCACATCAACATGTAAACCCCAGCCCAAACCATCTCTTGTCAAGGCACATTTTGCTTGGAAAATACTAAACAATTCTTGCCACGCTCTTCAATAATTCAGTCATATTCTGAGTTTGCCTTACCTTTACATCACTGTTGCTGAGCCTGAAGCATATGGGTGTTTTTGTGTGTTAATATGGAAGTTGACAATGGTCATGTTGGGTGTTACTGTTGCAACTACTACTGCTGCATGTAAACACACAGTTGTTGTTGCTAAAAGTGATTGTTCATCTTGGAATTACTTTGTTATATGTAGTGCTATTTTAGCCATAAACTGGTTCGTTTTAAAGCAGTTGTAATGTATTTCTGATATTGTGATTTTATTCAAATGACTGTGAACCATATTAGTGCATCTGTTGAATGTTGGTGTAAAAGTCAGTAACTAATACATTAATTGCCATTTATGATAAAAGTACATCTGTCTTACAGGTTACACAATATTAGCCATGGAGATTTCAATACCACTCTGTATACCACCCTGGCGATTTCTACAAAACTTGTTCTTCCGACTCCAGAAAAGCCGATTATCCCAGTACAGACTGGGGTGCAGGCGCAGCAGGAGGAGCAGTCCAGTGGGATGTCTATTTTCTTTAGTCTTTTAGTTCTAGGTAAGTAAAATACATGGTTAGATTATGTTTTCTTCCTGCTGCTGGATTTGTGCCGAATGGTATTTTATGTAACTGCCTTCAGCATATTATTGTGTATGTATGTTTAAAGTGTACTTGTCACCTCAAAACTAATACTAATATAGATTGTACTAATGAAATAAATGTTTTTGTAAATATATATGTATTTAAACAAATGTACCTTTATACAGCATTTCTCCCAGCATCAAAACGCATATAAAGATATGCGTTTTGATGTTGGTATTGACTAATTGAATAAGCCCTTCAATACTTAATACTATAAAGGGGTTATTTGCAGCAGGGGTTTTACAGATCAAGACTAAATGTGTACGAAAGGGAAAAACCTATAAATTCGAGAAGTAATAACAGGGAACTAAACAAGACTAAAATTAACACTGGATTATTGCTATACAATTCCGAAAATATTATATTCTCATAAGTAGGAGTTCTGTTTTAAAAGATCATCATTTAAGTTATTTTGTCAGTTCTTTAGCGTTACATATAACTTCTATGTATGTGTACCCCTGTGGCATTATCTAAGGCTAAACTTGGCATTTTCTAAGGCTAAACTTGGCATTTGATCACTATTGCAGCAAAACACAATACACATACACAATAGGCTGTAATAGGCCACTCCTTTCGGCTTCTTTGTGGTAAAGGCGCAATTGTCTACACAACATGGGTGTATAAGAGATCCATCCTATTGAACTAATCTGATCAGCTTCTTTGAGGAGGTCAGTTATGGACCAAGTTATATCTTTGGATATCATATACCTTGACTTTACCAGTAAAAATGACAATACTTGGATGGGGGAAAACTGTGTAAATGGATTTGTAACTGGCTCAGTTGTAGAAAACAGTGGGTGGATATTAATGGTGTATATTTATAGTGGGTCAACTTTACTGGTGGAGTAACACAGGGGACAGTATTGGGCCCTATTCTCTTCAGTATATGTCTTTATGACCTTGTAGAGGAATTGTAAAGTTAAAAAAAAAAAAAAAAAAAAAAAAAAAAAAAAAATTATTTTGCTGATGAAACTAATCTGTGTAAAGTTAATTATATACAAATTAATCTTGATAAGATGGAGGCTTTTGCGGAGAAGTGGCAAATGAGGTTTAACGCAGATACATGTTAGGTTATGCATGAAAAGGAAAACACTGTAGCAACCAGCGTCAAGCAGCGGCTGCCAAGCCATATAGGATCATGGGGTGCATCAAACGAGGAAGGGGCGCACATGACGAGAACATAATTATAGCAGTTTACAAATCGCTCGTCAGACCACACATGGAATACTGTGTGTGCAGTTTTGGGCACCTTTGTGTTACATATAGCCTTATTGCTACTTTTTATTGTGATAACTTCTTAGATTCCCTGCTTACAAAACAGTTCTTCTACTTTCAGCTGGCCAAAAGAATGCAGTTAGCAAAATAAAATCTATCTGTGATTTTTGCAACGACCTTCCCGCAGTAAATTCAGCTTCCGATTATTTCATTGACTAGACAGTTCTCATATTATGCTGGTTTTTACCCCCCTGCCACCCAAGAATGAAACCTGCCCTTGTGTGCTAAATATGTATTGTGCACTCTGTGACCTAACTCTGTGACTGTGACTCATCCCCACTGAAATCATATTACTGGTTCTGACTCAAATCCATTTATTGTTACTATATTTTCAATCTGCGCTTCCACAAATTCGAAATTGTGTCTATGAAATCTGATATTTAGTTTTTTAGCTGTACAAATTGATCTTTTTGGAGCACTTCCCGAATATATGTATTATCTGAAGAACCATAGAAAACAGTGAGGTTTGTTTAACCAAACAGAAAGCAATAAAATTCATGAATTTAACTTATTTAAAAGTGCTAAGTTTAAACAACTTCCGTTGCAATCAATTGGGAGTTTTATTTATTTATTTATTTTTTACTTGACCTTTAAATATTGCAAACTATTTTGTAAAGTTCAGTTGGGAAAAGTCTTACCTATTGTTGCTGTAACACATAATATTTTTATATAAATAAAGTATTGTTATATACTACAATAGTAGTATTGTGCAATGTTTGTGTTTATAATTTGAGAGTGTTCTGCATAGCTGTGCATTGCACAAGAGGTTCTGTAGCAGCTTTCTCTTCCACAGGTCCATTTTGGATGAATGAACTGAGGTGGGGGGGTCCATATAATCATTTTATTCATGATTAATTAGCAGCTATTTTCCCCATATACATTTAATTTTAAAGACATTTCTACAAAGTCCAATGAATGTTGCAGTCACACGGGGTGAAGTCATATGGAAGTCAGACACATTGAGTTTAGTATATCGTATGCCTCAGTCACGGGGTTAAGCCTAATGAGATTTGTTCTGTTTCCTATAAAATTCCTTCTTGCTCTAATACAGTTAATGATTCCCGAAACTACAAGAACACGGTTAGGTCGGATATATTCAAAAGCTTCAGCTGCTGTTGAAGGGGGACTTTTATTGCACTTCTTTCAACCCTGCAGGTTATGCTGTCAATTGTAGTTCAACAGCAGCTGTAGGCATGCAAGTCTGGATGGCAATGTCAAAGAAACCTGTTTATATAAATAGGGCAAAAGCAACAAAGAATAAGGATGATGAAGGCATTTAAAGAAACTTTTTTCTTAAAGATTAAGAAAAAAAAATATATTAAATTCACATCGTACCAAACACCAATGTTTTGTTTCTTATTAGAACCTGTATTAGGGTGAAATGTACATCCAGCGAGGTACAATAAGTGGCATACACCACAGCAATAAAATAAAATTTCCCAGTGACTGCACACACCTTACCTTAATAGAAATTAGTGGTTGGTAACACCATCCTGCGTGTGGTATGTTGCTAAGGAGAAATGGGCAAATTTGCATGGGGTGGTTTACAACACGGCAGCCATTTTGAAAGCCCCACACAGGATGTTATTCCCAACCACTGTTTTTCGTTTACTTAGGTGTATGTATAGATAGAGAGAACAAGAACCAGGTTTTTATTCCCCCCAAATCCCCATCCCCGGTAAGTCTTGGACAGCTTTGGAAAACTGACAAGCAGCTGCTCCTTCCAAGCTGGCACTGCGTGTGACGTTGGCTGGCAAGGGAGGCCTCCCGGTGGGTCTTAATCATCTCAGTCCGACGCTGGTCTTGGAATACTCTGGAAATCTGAATATAGGCTAATTCTTTACATAAGTCTGGGGACTGGTCAACCCTGGCTCCTTTGCCAAAGTGACATCTCTTCCTGCATTTCAGAGTATCTTACAGTTTCACTGCTTGCCTAAAGCTCACTTTTGGGACACCACTTTAGCCTGTTACAAAGAGTTAATATATAAGTTATAAAGTAAGGATTTCTATGAGTGTTGAATCCTGTTTTGTTTTTGTTTCTTCCTCAGCCATTTGCATCATATTGGTACATCTGCTAATAAAGTACAGACTGCACTTCTTGCCGGAGAGCGTTGCAGTGGTTTCCTTAGGTGAGTCCAATGATCACATGAAGTTGACTTAGACTAATGAATATACAGTATATTTTATTGTATTTCATTATTGTTCTGTTTGTTCATGGATTATTCTCCTTCTCAGCTAATCTACTTGTTTGGTTGCACAATGTGTATTGTACAATCTATCACTGACCACATGAGTGTGGCATTTGGCAGTGACAGACAAATTTCAAGAATCTTTGTAATTTACACTTGGTTGTAGTATTTGCCATTGCAAAGCTCTTAAATCAATTAGCGCTCTGAAGGTTTTTTGTTTTTTTTTATTATTATTAAGCTTGGAGACACAATCCATTAGCTTAAAAGTAAGAGCTGAACTAAAACAATGTAGCAAACACAATTGCAATTTCCCATTAAAGGCAAACTACAGCTTGTTCATGATAGGGGTGGCTCTTAAGAGAGGCGAATACTTACTGTGACCTTAGCTATAAAGGGAAGCTAAAGTCACAGGCTGGTCTGGCATGCTAAACCTTGTAGCCAATACTAATACAAACAGCACAGCACCACCAATGCAAAGATTTAGACCTCAGAGTGAATGTGCTGTGTCTATGGCACAGGCCCTCTCTGCACATGTGTAAGCTGTGCTGAGCTTGTTGGGTCAGAGGGTTGAGGGGGTGGTTGTAAGCCCCCTGTTCGCTAAACTGCTGGAATTCTCATGCAGTATGACGCTGAGGACTCTGATGGATATTTGTAACGCTAATGGAAAATGTTTTGTCCCCATTGCATACAACGGGGAACACCTTCTTTCCGTTTTGTATGTTGTTTTTTTTTTTTAATTCCATCAGCTAAATGCTGTGTGTGACTCTTCCACAACACTTTACTTGCCATTTTAATGGGAAAATTGTTTTCAGAAATGCAGTAATGTTCATCATTAAGGTAGTATCTCCAGTAATACAAATGTGGATTTAAAAATACTTAGAAAGATAATGTTTATATATATTTATTACACACCAGATGGATTCTGCAATGGCAGCAGGCAAATAGCAGTAATGTACATTGTAATGTCTCAAGGGGTCATGGGGGTTTGTGTTTTAAAAATCTATTAATTTGCTTTCTTTTTATCTATTTTTGTTGGCATACACTGAAGTATGCCCTTTCTTAGCTTGCCAGCATATACGTTGATATGCCTAACTGTTGGGATCGGGGAGATGCAAACATGAACTGGAAGTGTGCACCTTTCTTAAAGTGGTCAGGTCCACGTAACAGACTTTTTTTTTTAGGAAGCAGGGAGTTGTCTCTAGCTGAATGCTAAAAACATTCAGCTAAGACTGTCGTAAAACAAGCAAACTCCCTGCTTCTTTTCTGCTCCGGTTGGGTGGGGCTAAAAGGATGGCTGACATTAAAGTTCCTCCAGTTAGATCCCTTAAAACACACACTAGCAGGGATCTGATTGGAGGAGCTATAATGTCAATCACCATTTAGCTCCGCCCATACCGGCTCGAAATTCAAGTCAGGCATCGGAGCAAAATGAAGCAGGGAGTTCGCTTCTTTAACTACAGTCTTAGTAAAAAAAAAAAAACTCTGTTAAGTGGATCTGACAGGTTCACTTTAAATATTGCAGGAGGGCTCCACCTCTTGTATTTATTCAGCTGGTACGTGTATAGCCCATTATATTCCCATCTATAGGCAAAATTAGTAGCACATGGGAGCAACAGACTTTAAAAAACAACAAAAAAAACCCCATAAAGGTTTGATTGGTTAAACTGTTCACATGTTTAAAAGGAATTCTTACTGCGAAAGGTAGCAGCCTTCGCGGGAAGCTAGTAATTCAGAAAGTGAGTACAATAAAATTAAACAAAAATTGCCATACTGATTTTTTTTTTCAATGATACATTTTGCTACAATAATAAAAATGCCTTAGGTTCACTTTCAGCTCATTGATGTGTACCAAACAGTGAAAAGCCTTGGACCAATGTAGACCCCCCCCAAGAGATTATTTTTAGAGTACAGTAATCATGCTAAATCAGGTCTTTCCTACTAATATCTTAGCTCTCGGTGATGTCTGTGTGTATCTGTAAGACTTGCTGCCCATTGAACCTTCTGCATATTGATTAGAATCCTGGACTCTAAACTGATTAGCTCATTGTCCATTATTTTTCTAGCTCACTGCCTTAGAACAAGAGCGTCCTTGGCTGTATCTTGTTAACAGAGCTGCCATGCATGGGATAAGAGTTGAATAATGAGATCTTGTGACTGTATGATTAATTTAGGATGGGGACGGCCTGTTTGTCATATGTTGATTCATGTGTTTTTCATAATTAAGGGTCAGATCTTTACAAAAGCTTCTTTCAGCTCCTCGGGAAATTTTTTTTTTGTGTGTGTTTTGCAATTTTGCTAACATCTATTTGGGCAGTAATGTTTGTTTTTTTCTGTTCATTGAATTCGCTTTCAGAGAATGTTGGAAGTTTTGGCCTTTAAGCTGGGCAATATAAGTGTTTATGGGTATGTTTGCCCGAGATGATCTATTTACATAGTGTATAAAATCTGTTAATACTATGTAGGAAAATATTTTAGTGGAATAGTTATGATTGAATTTAGGGCATTTTCATTTTTTGGGGTTGTTGTATTTAAACACAGAAATAAAATGATAGTGCTCCAAGAGAAAGGACTGGTTTTGAAACTATTAAAGAACTATTCTTTCCTGAGGTAGAGGGGTATAGTATTCCAGACGTAAGGGTCAGCAAGAGAGCAGGGTTTAAAACAGGAATGGACACTGCTGGTGAGTTGTGTACAAAGCTGATTGCTTTGTGAGGAATGCAGTTGATGACTAGGAGGAATAGGAATATACAGGCACACAAGTGTAGAGATGGAGGGAAAATTAAGTGAAGTGCTTTAAATGTCAAAAGGAGGACACTGTAAATAATTCATTTTTTTAACAAAGAACCATGAAGCGAACAGATGTTGCCAAGGGTAGCTAGTCCCTTCTGGGAGGGAGAGAAAATTCTTACAGCACAATTTATAATGGACTGGAGTTGGAAAATATTGACTGAAAAGCCAATTAGTGGAGTTCTGTAGTCCAAGCATGATGAGAAAATGCACCATGATGTTAGTGTAGTTGTCTTAGAGAGAAAAGGAAGGATCTTGGCAATGTTTGAAAGAAAATCACTCCAAAACAATATGTAGAAGTAACAGAGTTAAGGATTACATTGTCAGATGTATGGAAACAGTGGGAGCAGGGAAAGGTTTTTTTATAACAAAAAATGATCAGATCAATTAGCAGGTCAGTTGGCAAGATTTAGTTTAAGATGGCACTGCGCCATCCAAGAGGAGATTGCCCGTAGAGAATTAAGTCTGAATTTCAAATGTGTGCATCATCTTAGCCATCCAAAGAAATAGCGTACACAAACAGGAAGGAACCAAGGACAGATTCTTGGCACCTCCATCCTAACTGGAACAGAACACATAGGGTACAATTTATTAACATCGGAAAGGCCGCTCTAGATCTTTCCAACTCTACCGAGAGAAATCTCGTTTTAGTAAGATTTCATTGGAGATCATGAGATTGAGTTTCGCAATCCCAAATTTTCAATATTTTCCATGGAAAGGTAACCATGCTACTAATGTAAAGCATGGCTACCTTTCCATGGACAAAAAATTTGAAAACTCGAGATCGAGAAACTCGATTTCAAGATCTCGAATGAAATCTTGAGAAAACAAATGAGATTTCTCTCAGTAAAGTCTGAAAGACCACTGGTCTTTCCGACCTTAATAAATTTCATCCGTAGTATGATTTGCAGAGAGAAAAGAAGTGATTAGAAATGGTAGGATGAAATCTGAGATGGTAGTTCGTTACAGACACCAAAGGAGTGGACAGTTTAAATATGAAGTGGATGATCAATGGTATCAGAAGCAGAGGATAGATCCAAAAGTATAAGAAGAGAGAAGTGAACTTTGGCTTTAGTAATCTGTAGATCATTTGAAAAAAATTAAACAGCATGAGCCTAAAACCAGATCGGGAAGGGTCCTGGAGCTGATGGGCATGCAAATAGTAAGCCACATACCAGATGTTCCAAAAGTTTAGATACTCTTGGCAAGAAAGAGAGAGGAGGTACATAGTGAGGCAGGGTTTATTGTAACTGTTTTGAAGGTAAGTTTGATTTGATACAGACCTGTTTATGGTTTTGGATTCGAACAGTCTGGCTTAATGAAAAGACCTGACTTAATCACAAGAAAGTCATTAACATGAAATGAGCCTCCATCTAACACATTTGTTCATTTTTTTAGTTCTGGATAATTACAGCCCCTAGTCTTTGTTATAATGTGTTTGGATAAAAACTAAATTTATAAATGCATCTTTTTTTTTCCCAGGAATATTCATGGGGGCAGTAATAAAGATTGTAGAGTCTCAAAAACTAGCAAACTGGAAGGTAAGATCCTAAATAAATTAATTAATAATTTTTTTTGAATGCTAAATATTTCATTGGTGTGGACTATAATTTAAAAGAAGCCTTAACAAGACAGTGACATATTTATGCAAACACCACACAATCAAATACTTATAATCCTTGATTATGTGCCCACATACGTTTTCTATGTGTACATTGATATTCCAGCAGTTCTTAAAGGGTATGTAAATCCAGTCTATAAATAAAGTCCCATTTACTTATTGTCAAGCAATATAGCCATTAAGAAACTCCTGACTCACCTCTTAACTCAGCAAGGCTCAATATCCTCATGTAACTGCTTTCTCCCTCTCAACCAGTTCCCTGCTGTGTGTAGCCCCACCCCCTCCTCTCCCTGACTTCCTCTCACCCTCCCAACCAGTTCCCTGCTGTGTTTAGCCACGCCCACTCTTTTCACTGACTTTTTCCACTCTCAACCAATTTCCTGCTGTGTATAGCCACACCCCTCCTTTCCCTGACTTCCACTCTCCACAGCTGACCACAGAGGCAGTCAAACAACTTTCATCTGCCAATCATTAGGGTTAGGACAGGCTTTATATAAGGAGAAGGGAAAGGGATTCTATACAAAAATGGCTCTCTGAATAGTGAGTGATGTCACTCGGGGGGCGGGGTTTATCAGCACTATACAGGAAGAGCCTGTACATAGGCTGGGGAGCTGGGCTGTTTAAACAAGAGGCAAGTACTACCAATTCCAAAATCATTTTTACATTTTTATGTTTAGGTTGGCTTTCTATATGCATACATGTCAAATAGAAATAATGTTTTATTCAAAGTTTTCATACCTTTTAAATAAATATTTTATTGCATTGTGTGTATGAATATGGAACCATCCTGTTTTTGGTCAACTGGGAATCCTTTCCTGAACAAAGCCCTGTATGTAACAATTACCAACAAAAACAACAACAGGACTGCTCAATTTCTGATTTAAAAGAACATTTCTGACTAATGTGCCAATGTGTGGTGGAAGGGCAATATTTCAGGGTGCCCCCCACTCTATAGTATTATTTTCTGATTTGGGAAAAGTAGCTCACATATGGCAATTATTTTTTTTTTTGTTTTGCCAATACGATTTATAAATTTTTTTTTAA
>WMED01015396.1:3442-13667 GCA_019650415.1 Pipa parva | reverse complement strand
AGTGGTGGAACTTGCACTATTGGTGACTGACTAAATACTTTTTTTCCCCACTGTAGCATTACATATAAATGTTAATTGCTCTTTTCAGAAGAAATTAATACCAGGAATTAATGGGTCAATAAAGAAATGATTGCTTTGTAGCTGGTGAAAAAGCATATCATTCTTTCAAAGCGTTTCTATGTCTCCAACACATTACAGCAAGAATATATATATATACAGCCTCGGGCACAGTTGATTGTATTATTGTAGAGCAATGACTGATTTACTCATCTGTTGCTATAATATATAGATACGGTAATTGATGCGTTTATGTATACAGTATGTAGCAATATGTATCTCTTTTATGTTCCGGCCAAAATGAAGAAGTCTAATGTATAACATGCTTTTTCAAGCCTTAACCTTAACATATTCATGACAGACATTAGTTAGTCTAGCATCTGTAGACTATAGGAAAGGCAAAGATTCTATTTATCTAGAGGTTATAAATTCAGTCGATAAAGTCTGTAATAACAGGTAGATATTTACACACCCTGGCACACCCTTACATTTTCAAAATTCTGTGGCACCTGCTAAAATGATCTAGTCAATCATTAAAAATAAATATATAAATAAATGGCACTTATCCATTATTCATTGATTGACAAGTAAATGGCTTGTCTTAAATTTCTGCATTAGATTCATTTTTACCGTCGGCTCCTGTGGTCTTTACGGAAGTTTATTGTTCACCTTTGGGAGTTTTAAATATTTTTGATACATACAGTAGAATATCAGTTAAACTTCCCATATCCCTGTATTTAATCTGTGTATAGTTTCTGTGTATAGTTTGTTCAGTAGGTTGTTGTATTGTGTGAGGCTAGTAACTTGTTCTTTCATTAGTAATTGGTATTGGAGAATACTTTGGAACTTGATATCATTACAATAACAGGGGAAATGTAGTCCTAATACTTTTAGAAGCAAATGGGCATGTTACTCATAATGTGTGAAATTTATTAAACTCTAATTAGGGGGTAATTCAGGAAAAATCAAAGTACCCTTGCAAAGCTTCTCATCACTTCACCGACACGGGTATGCGCTCACCGGTCTCCTGCACTCGGAGTGCGAGGAGACTCGAATGCTCTCACCGAGAGGGGAATCCCTTTAATGCGCATGTTGATATCCGCGCACAGGACATCAGCATGCGCATAACACAATGTGCGAAGTGAGTCGAACATATCGCGGCTCACTTCGCACATTGGTGAATAAGGGCCTTAGAGTTTAATATATTTCGCCCATAATATCAAAACTACTGTTATCAGCTCTTATTGATTGAAATAATTGTATATCTTTATATATGCCACACAAAATTGTTTAATCCCATTTATAAAGTATGCTTCCCCAATATTCATATTCTTATGAATAATAATATTTGTTTGCCCTCACAGTGCCTATCTGACTCTGAGTTTAGTTATTTACAGACTTCTATTCTTATTATATAAAACTTTTCTATTTCCTAAATATGTTATATTTTGTAAATTTTAGCTGGCCTAGGTGTATAAATGAATACAATTTGTTAACCTCTATAGGGGTCATTCACTAAAGTCCGACCAGTCACGTAAATGCCTGTATTCGCATCCTGTTGCGACTTCTCCAACTCTGCTTATTTAACAATCTCTGTGATGTGATGAATTCGCGACCAATTCTGATGTTTACTCCAGTCGTGGACTTACAGAGCCCTTTGCATCAATTTCCGAGCGTGTGCACAGGTAATTAAGCTATTCAGCATGTGACAGAGTCTGTCGAAAGAGCGAATTCTAGAGTGTGTACTGCTCCGAATTCACCTGTATATATATATATATATATATATATATATATATAGCAATATTGAAATATGATATATATTGTGAATATAACTGGGAGGAGTAAACCCAAGTCTATATAAAGCAATGTTCAAAGTGGGTTGTGGTCTTCAGTTCCAGGCCTGGGTACAGGCTGGGGCTTTGCTATAGGGCCTTCATTTCGCAGAGTGGAGAATCCCTGCAGGCAGCCAAAGGTGACCAAGCTCCTGTGTCAGACCCTACGTGAGAAGTTACACCTCGCCAGGATTAGGATAATCCAGATATAAGGGAGGGTAACTATATTCGAAGTACCTCATGTGTGAGAATGTCTTGGATAAGGATCTACTCATAAAGAATTGTATTAAACTCTAATCAAGTGTACATATCTATAAATAAACTGTCCCTGTTATTTAAGAAAGAATCTATGGTTCCCATTATTGAAGTAAAAGGTACAGGCACTACTCCTATTTGTAAGCGGGGCCTACTACACTACGGTGACTGAGTGAGCTGTGGATGAATTTGCCCAAATGAATGTATGTAACTGCCAAGAGAGGTTAAAAGAGTATTACACTTGCTTTAAAAATCCTGCTTTAACCCTTTCGCTACAGGGCCAGAAAAATCATTATCATGGCGCTGCGCCATAACCCGTACGTGGGCATGGTTCTGTATCATGGCGCTGTGCCATGACACGTAGCGAAAACCGTATCATGGCGCTGTGCCATAACCCGTATGCGGGCATGGTTCCGTATCATGGCGCTGCGCCATGACACGTAACGAAAACCATATCATGGCGCTGCGCCATGACACGTAGCGAAAAGGTTAAGGCACACTTCCTGAGTATATATTATCCAAAGCACCACAGAACTAAAGACAGACCAACTGTCACACTAAATGTCAACTGGCCTGCGCCTAGTTTTAAGTGATCATATTTACTTTAAAAGAACTGAACACTGAAAACTGAAAATCCCTCAAATGCATTAATAACTACTATACAGGTATATTCAATCTATGCTCCTAAAATTAACAGCTATTATATATTCAATCTATGCTTCTAAAATTAATAGCTGCTATATATTCAATCTATGCTTCTAAAAATTCTAAGTGATGTATAGAAAGTAAGTTAATTAGAGATTCAGCTTTAAAGATCAGGCTTTAGGACACATTTCCTGTCTAAGATTTATGTAAAGCACCTTAGAAAAACCATGGGACTGGGAGAGGTCTGTCTAACAACATGGCTGTTATCAGTAAAGATAAGAACAGACAAATCAGCACAGTTCATGAATCTGAAGTTGACTTCAGAGACAACATTTTTACAAGTGCTGAAATTGAATAACTGCCATGCTAATCTGAATGGGAATTTTTTTTGGTTGGTGTAACTGGTCCTTTAAAGAACCTACACTGACTGCTGTTTTCTTAAGCGGGGTTAGAAAATCTACCTCCCAACCCCTGGTGACTATTCCCTACTCATACTTAATTGGACTGTGCTTCCAGCTACAGTATCCTCATTATTCCAGCAGTGAAGTAAAGCAAAACTCATAGCAACTATATCCAGAGAGGGGTAACATCATAGGTTTCCAATGCCAAAAACACTTCTTTAGACATCTTTTGCCTACGGTTCATACAATGTGCTTCTTATCTTTGTCTGCTTCTTGCTGAGCAGAGATTTAAGAAACCTTAGCATATGGATTATATAACATTACATCACTGTGTGGTTTGAAAAAAGCAAAACTAGAGATTACTCCACCAGTGTTAATAGGGGTTTTACCTTCTAAATTAGGCAGAGAACATAAACAAGGCTTCAGGTTTGTCAAAAAGAGAGTGATAGATACATATTTAGTTGTAATTATCCATGCTTCCCAAGTGCACATTAATACATATGGTATGTAAATTATAATTAGATTATATAATACTATAGATTGTAAACTCTATGGGGCAGGGACCTCCAACCTCTGTGTCAACCGCAACCTGGCACTTAAAGTGAAGTATCCTTGTGATATTGTACTTGTATTATATAAAGCACCTTTCCCATTTCTCTACTGTATTTGTATCGCTGAATTGTACAGCGCTGTGTAAATTTTTGGCACTTTATAAATAAAATTATACATATAGAGTATACAATAATTAGGAAAATAAATGAAAAATCAAAAGATACAACAGTGATTTTTTTTTCAAATCCAGACCAGTTATATTTGATTGAATATACTTTTCGATGCTGTTTGCTACATTTTACACAGAGTGGCTATCATTATGATACTATTGCAACCGCTTATTGTAATTGGATGCACATTCTGCCACTGTAATTCTCTCTCTTGACCAGTAGATGGAGTTCTTTGCTTTACTACTGGTAGTATTAGCGTCTGCAAAAAGAAATTGGGGAAAATATTCCAAAGTAACAACTATAATGATATTCCTCAATAAGACTTTTGGAGTATTGTAATTATTCTATCCAATAACATTCTCTTTACTAAAGGTGTTTTTTTGATTCTCCTGATTTCATCTCAGATGTTTCCAAAAATTTGCCCCAAGAGATATTAAAAAAATTCTGAAAGTAAGAAGCGCAAAAAAAATCACCTATATGGTGCCGAACCACTCAAATAATCATGAAGATAGATAAGAAACTAAGGGGGGGATTCAGCTTGCAGCGAAGTGAGCTCAGAAGCCTTCAGCTCACTTCGCAAATGGTATTATGCGCATGCTGATGTCCTGCGTGCGGACATAAGCATGCGCATTAAAGGGATTCCCGTCTCAGCGAGGCAACTCTTTTGCTCTCACCGAGACGGGAATCCCTTTAATGCGCATGCTGATGTCCGCACGCAAGACATCAGCATGCGCATAATACCATTTGCGAAGTGAGCCGAAGGCTTCAGAGCTCACATCGCTGCAAGCTGAATTCCCCCCTAAATCACCATCTAGTGAGTGGGTGAAAAAATGTGTGGAAAAAAAACACACATTTTTTCACCCACTCACTTGATGGTGATTTAGTTTCTTATCTATCTTCATGGTAATTTGAATGATTCGGCACCATATAGGTGTTTTTTTTGCACTTCTTACTTTCAGAATTTTTGGATTTCCGTTGTTTGAAGAATGCTCTGTGTTTAAAGAATGCTGCATTTATCATTTGGGACTTTTTTTGGACCATACACGTTTATCGTTTGATTTCTGCATATATTACACTTTATTTATATATTTTTTAGCGCTGCTCTGTTCTATATAATTCAACCAAGGGATATTTGATACTCTAGTTCAGGGGTTGGCAAACTTGTTTTGGGAGGGAGCCATTTCACTCCCTCCTCCAGCACCGATAACTATCTTCTGAGCCGCCGAAGGAGGGAGGCATGCCCTCTCCCGACCCCATGGCCACCGACAGCCAATCAGAAGAGCCGTTGGAAGTCATGGGCGGAGCTTGGGCGTGGCTTCGGTAGTGCGCTCCAAGCCACAACAAGGCGGCTAAAGAGCCGCATGTGGCTCACGAGCCGCACTTTGCCTACCACTGCTCTAGTTTAATAAAAATGTTTTCCAACAGTGTTTTTTTTAAGGTGTCCCTGCAGGCCAGTTAGACACTGTTGACATGTCGTTTTCACTGTTAAATGAAAGACTTTAGCAATATATTATACACTTATATTCATTGTTCCTTACAGGAAGTGGTTATAAATGCAATAAACAATCGTTGCTCTGTATGTGATGTAGACCATCACAAAGTACCAGCCCCCTTCCTAATTTTGCTGAAACGCCCACTGAAGCGCATGCACAGAGAGATTTTTTTTAGATTTGCACGTGCGTGTCATTGGGCATTTAGTTGAAATTAGGCAGCGGGTGGATTCTTTGTTACGGTCTACGACACATACAGAGGACCCACATCGGGGAGTTTTGAGTAAGGAAAATATTTCCCCTCTTGGTTCAAGTAATTTGCTCTGTATAATTCTCTTGTGTTACGTTACCTTTCAGAGTGTTTTCTGACCTCTAGCTAAGGCAAACTGTGACACTAATAAGCATAAGGTATACTAAGCAGGATAAATGTGTATCCTCTGTACCACAGTGGGTCTGACACTAGTTTACAGCAAGGCACACAGTCTAAGGAACTCCTTGGCCTTCAACCTTAGCCCCAAATAGCGGGGTTATGTAGATTGTGCTTTAGGTAGAGTGGAATGGAAGAAAACAAAAATAATTTATGGATGAATCTATGAAATCAAGGGTTGGAAGTAGACCTGTAATGTAACAACGATACAAAGTAGAAGTTTAGGATTCTAAACTAACTAACTATATATATACAGTATACAGTATATATATATATTAGAACATGTATGTATAACTAAACATATTTGCAAATGATACTAATTAAAAATGTACCATGGTGAAAGAATCTAACTTTGCATATTTTATACTTCACCTCTGTCACTGCTCTGGTCTCTTCCTAGTCTTTCGCAAGTCAGTAGCCAAAGGTTACCCATGCACCAACCAATCAAACATTCTCTATCTAAATTCCTTAAAGCATTTGACCAAACCTTTTTAAAATTAAACTCTTAAAAGGGGTTATTTACGAAAGTCTAAATGGCCGCGTAAAGGTTGAAATTTGAATCAATTTGCAACTTCTCCAACTCTGCTTATTGATGATGGTTGTGGTCTGATTGAGCACTTCACACCACTTTGCGATTTTTCGCAGTTTGAAAAAACATAAAAGCCAAGTGTTGTAAGCCACAGGACCATTTGTCATTTAAGGTTCAATCCAGGTGTAGGTTGGAAACTGCTGCATGGAAACAAAAATTAAGGTTAGATTACATAGTATCTAAATGTTAATCTAAATCTAAATGTAGTATCTAAAATGTTTGAAAATGTTTCCAGCCATACACATTTGCTAGCACCATCTTACTCAAAAGTAGTAACAGCATTCAGATATATAGTTTACTATAGGTGATAGCATACAGATATTGCATTATATTTGCATATAATGAGGGCTATTAACAAGCTTTGTTAACAGTTAAATGAAGATTTTGTTCCACTTAGCTTATTTACTGTTTACTAGAATACCATTTTATTTTTTCCCATTCTGTTTATTTTTCCTAAAGGCATATTCTAGTAAAATAGGGGGGTACTAATGAAAATGAAATTTCCAACAGTTTGTTTTCTCTAGCAAAAATCCAACAAATATGATCATTTTAGCCATATTTATATTAAAAAAAACAGGAAAAAAAACTCCCCTTGCGCAATACCAATGCTGCTTGTAAAGAATCTCTACCTGCCATGATAACGTTTTAATATATATGATTTAAGTATATCTTATTATATAAGCTATAATGATATAAATTGTCAAGTCTCAATATCCAATACACATTAAATCAGATGACTTTGCTTATAAAAAAATGTTTATTACTAGTCCTCTCCTCCTATATCTGCAGACTGATCAAGACTTCAACTTTGACTCTTTGGTGATACACTTAGAATTGTGCATACACAAGTGATGCCTGTCAGGTGCAATGCGAAGCACCATATTATTTGATAATAAGTATTGGGGAATATACAGCAATTAAAAGGAATCAATGCAGAGAAGAGTTCCAGGTAAGTAACTAAGCCAAACCTACCTACAAACTGCTAACGTTTGGGAATACTATATAATACACACATCTAGGTGTTATCTTCAAAGGTCTAGTGTTGAAAAGACTGCCTGCAGGTCAATACAGAAGAACTATATATATAAATAATTTATATATCACAAGGTCGTGCACTAGATTATTTTCATATGTGGACTTTGAAATACGAAAGCATATTGTTAAAAGCTTATTCAATATGACAGAATTTGCCAGAAGTTTCTCTAAGAAGTGCTTGCTACGCTAGCAAATGATTTTTTACTGACATATCTGTTCTTTATCATAGAGTCCCTAAAAGAATTTTCAAAGTGATCAATCATTACAATAGAAGGTCTTTATTTACACTTGAATTCTCTTTTGGAATGATATCATCCCAGGACTGAAGGGATCAAGTGCATCAGCTGACAGTAACCCATCCCTGCTTTCAGACCCACTGCAAGCCAAATAAACCAGGAGATTACCCAGTCAGAAAAGGAGTATTATCCGATTTCTCCTAACAGGTGAAGTTTTCTGAGGATGTATGTATGAATTGTGGGACATGTAGGGTGGATATTTCTCTTGCTTTGAAAAAATGTAATGTTGCTATAAAATCTACTGTGTATAATTTTTCACTTATATTAATGCCCTAGTTAAATTCACAGGTGGCATACTTAATCACACACTGGCATGGGCTTACTTGGAAACATCTGATGTTTAGTTGGCCACAATGGCCATTTTAACATGTACCCCCAATGTGAGAAAATCTACATCAGGGGTCGACAACCTATGGCTCTTTTACTGTCCATATTTAGCTCTTTCACTGTAATGAGAGCTCTCTCAGCGCTTCTGGGTTGCTAGCCAATCCAGAGCCACTGACGTCACCGGTTTCTGGGTTGCTAGCAAATCAAGAGCTGCTGACATCACCGCAAGTCCAGATCGCTAGCCAATCTGGAGCCGCATGTGACGTCAGCGGCTCTGGATTCAAAAGGGCTGAGGGAGCTGCACGTACAGTATATGGTTTCCTCAGCCCAAAAGGTTGCCGACCCCTGATCTATATTCTATACATTGGAGATCCTGGACTAAGACAAACAAGCTGACTTGGCCTAGGTGGTAACAGTAATTGTCCACTACACTACACTTTCCTTAACTAATACTTAATACCATTTGTAAGCTCCTCCTATGGAGGACTGCAGGACATTAATTAGGGACTTATTTATGAATTTCTGAACAGTCATGTAAAAGATTAGAATTCTTATCCATCCAAATCTGCGACTGTCATAAGCATCTGTATGGGTCGCGAATTGGTGACATCAAAGAGCTGGTTAACTAACAACAGTTTGTCCCTTAATGAATAAATGTCTACCTGTAATAGCAGGGTAGACATGCAAATATCAATATTAAAGGTTATAATATGAGACAGGTCCATAATCAGGATTGTTCACGCCAATGATTAACATTTAATTAATTTGCAATCAATAATGTACTGTAAAATGCATTGTGGGGAGTAAAAAAATAAAAAGATGAACAACATCAATGTTTTTTTTCTTCTGTGCAATCTCAAACTGTTTCTGAGCATGTGTAGATGAGAAAGCTAGTGATACTGCAGTGGAGACTTGAACCAAAAGAGCGCTGAAGCAAAGGAGGTGATTGGTAAATATTTATCCCCTCCTCTCTTCAGAAACAGCCCCGGGGAAAACAAGGTTTAGTTCTCCTTTAACATTCTTGATGCCATTTGTTTTGTGCACAGTTTTAGCAGTGACTGCAACTTCCTGCATCCTTTGCTCTATTAAAACACCAATTACAACACTCATTTTAAAGGAAATGTAACTACTGTACAAAAGCACCACAAAAAGAAAGCTGCAACATAAATCATAGAAAACATGTAGAGAAACTTTGCCAGCATACTCACTAAAACTGAACTGGATGGGGCTAAGTGATGATTGACATTATGGGGGGAATTCACCATTGTGCGAAGTGAGGTCCGGATACTTTGCTCACTTCGCACATGGTGTTATGCACGCGAACATCAGCGAGCGCTTTAAAGGGATTCCAGTCTATGTGCAAAGTGAGCCGAAGGATTCAGAGATCACTTCGCACAATCGTGAATTACCCTCTTAGTGTATGACGTGCATGTGCTGGGTCCGGAACACTGTGTGTCGCATTTTGGCTGGTGCATGATATGCCATGCACAAAATGACACCACATAGGAAGTTCTGTGAACGCTGAGGGAGCGTACACACTGTCACTGGTAAGAATAAAAGAAAAATATGCCGGAGTGTATTTTTCTATTTTTTTTCTTCACACTAACGAATTATGTGCTGCGCATTATATGCTAGTGTGAACCTAGCCTGAAATTAGACTGCTTGGAACAGGAAGGCCACTAGAGGGAGACATTACCATACTTCTCTATGGAGCAGTAAACAATGACATAAACATGCAGATTAAAAACATGAATAAAACGCTGATGAAGGCATGACAGCTCTGTATCGGAAACCTCTAATTAGAGTTTCTTTTTTTTTTTTTTTTGCAGTCTACCCACAGAACGCGAGTGCCATGATGATGTGTTGTCACGTTAAGATTAAAACATATGGATAAACATTCCATAGCTTCAAATTGATTGATCTGTATTCTGTATACATAATGCTTCATTCCAGCGTAACATACTTTCAGTATATAGTTGTGCAGCGAAGCCTTTGATTTATACGACTGACGATGACGAATACCTTTCATCTATTTCTGTACTTTATTTTTATTGTTGTGTTTTATTTCAGTTCAGCATGTGCAACCATAATCTTAAAACTCCTATACCTTATACAGGTTCAAAAGAAACTCATGACTGCCAGAATAACC
>WMED01015393.1:0-13667 GCA_019650415.1 Pipa parva | reverse complement strand
TAACTAGCCGCAGCTACTTCTCTAGAAATATGATAAAATGGAAGGAATGTTATTTGCAAATATGTGTTATTGTGGGATTTACTGTAGGCTTTATGTAAAGTATACAGGTTTAAAATTCGCCTGTCAAAACTATTAAATGTAATTCAACTCATTTGCACTACAATATAAATAACACTGTCTATCTAACGGATTACATCCAAGGCTTTTTGACAGTTGAATTTTCATTTTCTTTACTTTATAATTTACCAAAAGTCTGCACATTTTGACAGTCCGTCAGGGTCATCAGAAAAACCTTGGTCTGTCCTTCAGAGGTAGGTATGACCAACAAATATCTAGCTTAGTGATACATGTAAACAGATCAAAGCAAGTAACAATACCAGGGAAGATAGGTAGGCCTTTACTGTTATAGGGTATAAAAAGGGAGAATATAAATAATATGATAATAAATACATTAGCAGCAATATTTTTAAACAAGTTAGATAAAACCTCAGTTCCCTCATTTACAGGTAATGACAACTACAAAAGATTGTGTTGTAAACCTAAATGTTTGTTTTGTTGTGCTTTACAATAGTATTATTTTTATTATTTTTATTAGATAAAAACAATTTTAGGTTTCTTTGTTTAGGTTTCGCTTGGATTTGACTTAGATTGTAAGCTCTATGGGGGCAGGGACCTCCATCCTCTTGTGCCAATCACAACCTGGCACTTAAAGTGATTTCACACTTGTAAGTTACTCACTTGTAATGTTAAATGCACTTTTCCCATGTCTGTCTTATATTATTGCTGAATTGTACAGCGCTGTGTAAATTTGTGGCGCTTTTTAAATAAAATTATACATACATACATCAAATGTGATCTGCCGTCTTCTTTATTCTTGCACATGAATTGAAATCCTTTGCATGACTACACTTGGCTTTTCAGGACAAAAGAAAATAAAGACGTACAACATTATCAAACTTGGTGACCATATATCAAATATTCTGAATGGGGATGTATCTTATTCCCTTTATTTGAAAAGATGGTGTTATAAATGTAAATATATACATAGGATTTTGTGTTTGGCATTCACATAAAAACAATCTTAATATTGGTGTTTAATTTGAATTCAATGCAGACCCAGCCTTCCTTTGATTTTGTTTGTGTGCGCTACTCTGTAATCATTTGAAATTCTTATGAATTATCTTGAATGACCATAATTTAGATCCTGGGGTAAAGAGTTATTTTTTTTTCTTCCTCATCTCTTTCTACTTTAAGATTCTATGTGAAGGTGACATGCAGCCACATCATTTCTGCTAATGCTATATGCTTTAAGCTATGATAATTAATTCTATAAGCAAGTGTATGGAAGCATATGTCAAAGATCAATGAATTTATATTGCAGGAAACATGATTAGAAAGAGTTAAAAGGGAAGAAATTTGAAAATATAAAGAATATACAAAATGAATTATAATGTTTAAATATTTACATTGCAAATTCCTTCTTTCCTTGTCCTGTCACTCTTTTTACTTTTGTAAGAAGTGCAGATAAAGCATATGTTAAGTCAACTGATCTAGAGAAAAGGCAGACCAAGATATGAATAGTAGCAGCCTGCAATGACCAGTTTGGAGGCACAGACCATTAGTGCCAGAACACTTGAGCATTTCTAAATCTACACAAAACTTAATATAAACAAAGTGCCACCAGAGGAAGCCTGTTATAACCACAGGCGAAACGCGTCCAGTTTTTACCAGCATTCATCTCCATCTCAAATTCTACTGACTAATAACCATGCACTGACTATTTGACCGGTATTTCTTTATGTATTATGAGTATTTTAGGGTTTATAATTCATATTATAGCTTTATTTGGCAGCACTACAAATTACTATATTTGCCCTACTTTGATATCTTATTGACTATTTTTCTCCTCTGCTCATGTTAGTCCATTGCTATGGACTTTATGTTTTTAACTGGTTTTAAATGTTTTTATTTATACCTAATTTACTTTTGTTATATTAAAGAAGTGTGTGCACTAATTAAGGTTGCTTTGTTTCTCCTGTTCCTTTATAAACAAAGTATATTAATATAAGGCTAAGGAGGTAATTCAGCATACTCCGAACTTACCATCCGATGCTTCGCCTCTGCTTGCTGACACTGTTATGTGCTCGTTGATGTGCTGTGCGTGGACATCAGCAAACGCTTTAAAGGGATTACAGTGTCGGTGAGAGCACTCGAGTCGCCTCACCTCGCCGAGACTGGGATCCCTGTAAAGCGTTCGCTGATGTTCGCGTGCAGGACATCAGCGAGCGCATAACAGTGTGTGCGAAGTGATGCAAAGGATCTGGAGCTCATTTCGCACTATGGTGAATTACCCCTTTGGTCTTTCCAAGTTTTTTGAGCAGACACTGCTATGCACTCGCTGATGTCCTGCACGCGGACATCAGTGAACGCTATAAAGAGATTCCAGTCTCGGCGAGGCTCACGAGGCCCAACTTGAGTCACCTCACAAGACTCGTTGAGACTGGAATCCCTTTATAACATTCGCTGATGTCCGTGTGCATCACATCAGCGAGCGCATAACAGTGTCTGCGAGCATAGGTGAAGCATAGGAGGGTAAGTTCGGAGTATGCTGAATTACCCCCTAAATCTCAGGCTTAGACAATATTCATATAAATTAAAACAGAAAATAAAATGTAGGGACATATTTTTAAGGGGAAAAAAACATTTAAACTGTTCAATGTAGTTTCCATTGTTATTGCTATTTTTTAAAAATTCTTTCTAGATTTTTTTTGATAACAAATAGATGCGTAATAACAAAATACACTAATAAAAATCAAAAACCCTTGATAAATTGGCACTTGTAAAAATTCTGAAATATTTCCAAATGTGTGTTATTTATAAGCTACTTCATTTCTTAAAAAATGGTAGTGTAATTTCATTTAGACACTGTAGTAGATTAAAATGTAATAAAGTATGAAAGATCACTCTTGAAGATCTCACATTGTTCTCTCGAGATTATCGTATAAGTTTTTTTTAATCTCGATTTTTTGGGTATTTTTTTTTTTTTTTTTGGTATACCGCTCTCGGTCTTTCCAAATTTATCGCATGAGATCTCGAGTTGTTCTTGTGAGATTATTGTGCAAGTTTTTTTTATCTTGTTTTTTCAATGCTAGCCATACTACTAATTGCTACCTTTCTATAAAAAAAAATTGAAAACTCAAGATTGAAAAAAAACTCAAAAAAACTTGGAAAGAACAAGAGCGGTCTTTCCGACTTTATTAAATTTCACATATGTGTTTTCAATCTTCCAAAACTCAGAGCAGTGTTTTTGTTTTTAGTTTGAGAGTTTGGTGCTTTTAAAAATATTGTAACACAAAAATAAAAAAAAATGTTCCATGTGAGTTTATACCTCATAGACATTTTATCTGTACTTCCAAAAAATCTGAAAGTTTTCTAGAAAATTTTATTTTTTTTAAAGTACAGCTACTTTCCCTGTACACTGCACATTCTGATGTACACCATGAATATGAATTCTTCAAATTTTCATCTAATACAATGAGAGTCTGAAGGGGGGTTATCTATGCAATAGCTAAAGTTGACCCTATCTATCAGAGGTGAAAACAAACTCAGCAAGTTTCAATTTCAGAAACAATATTTTATGCCAGTTCCTTGTGAGACTAAACACCCAACCCTTGTCTGTTGTTCCTGCTTCTTTAGTAAATCTAATAAGATACATGCTTTACATATAAACAATAATGGATTTGCCTTTTAAGTGCAGATTGGATCACTTCAGTGTTGTGTCTGTTTAACCTAAAGAACAGCTGTTTCAAACCATCACTCTATAATAATTATGCAAATTCCTCACACATTTCCAAAAAAAGCAAAAATAAAAAAAAGTCAAAACAATAACACAAATTATCTTTATTGAAACAAGCTTCTGTTTCTTTCATTTTCTCCTTCATCTTGCCAAATGGAAACAGTTCAATGATATAAGTGGAGCATATGTGGGAAAATAAAAGGCATACCATCCAGAAGGTAAACCTGAATACATTCATGGAAAAAGAGGCATTTTTCAATCCTTTATAAACACTGTATCCCCAAGCCATAAACTGTAAATAATACATGTAAGTACTGGTAATATCACTTACTTTCAATTACCTTATATAATAAAGTATATTGTTTGAGATTTAAAATTACTAAATATTTATCCTCCATACATTTTAGCAGTTTGTACTGTTGCTGTGCATTCTAGATTTTGTCTAATTTCTTTATTTTTTTTTCTACTGGAAACTTTTCTTGCCGCTGCAATGGACTTTATGGTCCGCCTACTACACCATCGTGAAAAATGATTAAAAAAAAATCTTTCCTTTTCATATTTTCCAAATGAATTGAATACCTTTAAGACTGTGGTGTTACTGTCACTCCAGGAAATATAACATTCCATGGGGGGTTATTTCCATAGATTTTTGTTGATTTTATAAGATTGAGAACAACTTTTTTAAAATAAAAATTGATTTTGGACATGGCAATCAAATCATAATTTTAAAAAAACTCACTGTTTCTCCATTATTAACTGATCAAGAAACTTTTTCAACTTTTAGAAATTCCCCCCCCCCCCCATGAGAGTATGGTGTACCTTAAAATTGCTTTTGTGAAGAGGCGGAGCTTACCAGCCATGCACTAATTTCCCATACTCTAATACCAAGTCCAGTATAACAGCTAGAATCTTGTTCTGTCTAAAGAACCAAGTCCCAAACCACATGGGCAAAATTTATAAAAAGCGAAATTTAAATTCTGCTCGCATGTACGGAAATTTTTACCGCACGATCGGAAATCGATTGAAATTCCGCACGTGCGGAAAAATTCCGCATTTAATAAATTTTGCCTACAGACTAACCTTGCAACAATACAGCTATGGGAGGAGCCAAAAAGAAAATGCTGCCACTCCGCTTAACAGCATTCTCTGGCAAGCGAGTCTCCTCATCCCAGGCCACAGATGAAAATGTCACCATGTCTAAGACAGAACCCCCCCTGATACAGCAATGAAGACACAAGCAGCAGGAGCACACTCACAAGGTGAGGAAACACAAGCAACTAACAATTCAATTCAAGCCCTATTAAACACCTGCAGATGTAAAAGACAATCTACAGTGAACACTGAGAGCACTACACAAAGCCATTAAAATACTTGGTGAATGTACAGACAGGTTTGAATATAAAATAGAAGGGTCAGAGATATAACAACATATCAAGCAAGACCTCCAAAACTATCAGCTTAAACTAATATTTCTAAGTTCTTCCAAATAAAGAATCTACCTATCTGATTCTAATGCCCTTAAGTTTATATAGAAAAAAAATCACACAAATAAATTAAAACAGATTATCGTGCTACATAATAAACATGACATATGCCTCATTAAACATAAAGATGAAAAGGAATACTACACCATATTACAGAAACTAAAATAGGTATAATCATTTAGTATTATCACACCCCTGATGCTGTCACCATAGGAACAAATCATTTAAAAACTGCTAGACAAGTGTGTGAACTAGACGATTAATGCCATCAAAACAAGAAAATGTCAGCTATGTTTCAGAAAAGCAGGAGGAATTTTTCCAGATTAGCAATTACGAAAATACTAAAATAGAAAATTTATGTTACATACACAAAGCTTTTGTTAGAGTCATCTTTCATACAATTAAAAGATTGCCAACAGAAAGAGATTAAAGAAAAAAACAAAAAATAGAAAAAAAAATTAAATCTCCCAATGAAAAATGAAATCCCTCTAGACAAGGAGCAAAATAAATAAGCAGGATACAAACAGACCTGAAAGATTTAAATGTATACCTTCTGAATAAAACCTTACACAGACTTAAAACTAAGCACCATTATAAGGGCAACAAAGCCACAGATTCATTAGCAAACCAAATCAAACAAAAGGCATTGAAAAACAGTATCCATAAAATCAAATCCCAAGCAACAAACACAATGGAAATAGCTAACCTATTTGCAAGTACTATAAGAAACTTTATAACCTCAAACAAGACAACAAAATTCATCACCCAACTACTCAAGAAATTGATCTGTTCCTTGATTCCTTGCATGTTCCAGTGCCTACACCTCAACAGAAAGAAACATTAAATAAAATCTATACAAATTGAGGAATAAGCAATAGATCAACTACCCTCAAAGAAAAAACCTGATGGACTCCAATACATGTACTATAAAACATATAAGAAACTCATAATCCCCTTCCTTCACCCATTATTTAATGCAGCACTACAAAATTCCAAACATCCAGATTATATTTTATCTGCGTATATTATAACAATCCCAAAAGTTAACAAAGATCCCACCCTTGTAACAAACTATCAACCCATATCCCTACTTAATTCAGACCACAAAATCTACTCAAAAATTCTAGCAATCGGACTTCAATTTATCCTCCCAACACTAAGAGACCCAGACCAAGTGGGCTTTACCACTGTTAGACAAGGCATCAGACTGTACCAGAAAAATAACAGACCTCATAATTATAACACACAACAAAAAAACAAACGCCTTTATATTCTCTCTAGATGCCTAGAAGAAAGTCTGTCATTATGAATAGAGGAAAGATTATATACTAGTTAGGTATTAATCTAACCATACACCCGAAACTACTATACCAAATTGATTTTCCTCCCTTAACTAAAAGTTTTAAAAATGAAATGATATCTCTGAAAACCCAGTTAATATCCTGGCAAGGCAGAACAGCAGCTATAAAAATGATGTTTCTGCCAAAACTGCCAAACCCCATGAGAACAATACCAATCAAATTACCCCATATCTTTCTAAAAGATATACAAAATACCATATTAAACTTTATATGGGACAATAAGAGGCACAGCATAACAGCAAACAATTTATACCTACCACATCATGCAGGTGGACTCAATCTACCTCATTTAAGCAACTACCATAAGGCCATCATGCTAGATAACATAAAGACAATACTTCAACCAAACAACGAAACAGGGATCAAGATAGAAGGAGAAGAAATCAAAGACTTACAACTGACAAAACTGATCTAGGCCCAACCAACATACATTTCAAAATACATAAACACAAACCAAACACTCCTAATGACCAGGGACATGCTACACATTTGGGTAGACCTGATAACAAAAACCAAAATAAGCAAATTTCCTCTGAACACACATAGTTAGAGGTAATGAAAACTTATGCCAAATATATATAGATTAGACTATATTAGATTGTAAGCTCCTTGGGGCAGGGACCTCCAACCTCTTGTGTCAATCACAACCTAGCACTTAATTTGATGTATCCTTGTAATATTTTACTTGTGTTGTTTAATGCACTTTTCCCTTGTTTTTATTGTACTTGTATCGTTGAATTGACACTACCACATCAAGTAAATACAAATGGTCTTTATGGAACAAACATATAACACATTAATGGTCCTAAACTATGAAACAACAAACAATAAGTCACAGAAAGGCAAAAAGCTTTATAGAGTTTAGATGGAGACTCTCTTTGCACAAAGTGACAAAATACCAAGTATAAAGAAAACCTTGCATAATTTAAACTTTTGTTTCTGTTTAAGTTTTTTTTTTTATTTATACATCCTGCCTTCTTCTTCTTCTCCTGTTGTGTGGAGGGCTAATTATCTGTAAGAATTAAATGAATAAATACCACCCCCCCACCACTTCCAATGTAACACCCACCCCTCCACCCTTTCCCAATCCCATATATGATGAGCAGAAATGTCATATGCTTGTATACTAAAGAGCCATCATACTGTATGTACCACAATGTGCAATGTAAAAAACTATGAGAAAAGCGCAAAAGAAAACGGCACTAAGTGCCTTATTACAAGTGTTATAAGTGTTGTAGTCTAGTCTCAAAACGTACCACAAAGGTGTGATAGGGAAACGGAAAGGAACACCCTTAAATTGTGATATATAAATATATATGCTCACCAGAAATATTGTGTAGTATTGCTTTCAAAATAATTGATGAGGTGTGAACCTTTATGTTTGCAGATAAATTCTCCAAATATAAGATGGACCTGATTGGTGTAATCTGTACACCCAACTCTCCAAAACACTTTCAGGGTAAAACGTTATCCATAATTAGTAAAGGAAATTAACTTGATCCAGATATAAAATGTCCAGATTTATTTTTTGCAAGAAATGGAGTAAACAGGCAATGTGCTCCAAAAAAATTTTGTAAAAGTGCTCTATGAGCGACATACATAAAAACAGCAGACTGATTTTTTAAAATAACATGTAACCCAATAATTGAGCCATACATCCGGAAAAATCAGTAAACCAATAAATGTATACCTCTCAACATGTTTCGCAAGTGCTGCTTCCTCAGGAGGTTATAACCAAAGACTTTGTGCACAATATTTCTGGTGAGCATATATATTTATATATCACAATTTAAGGGTGTTCCTTTCCGTTTCCCTATCACACCTTTGTGGTACGTTTTGGTTCTAGACTACAACACTTATAACACTTGTGATAAGGCACTTAGTGCCGTTTTCTTTTGTGCTTTTTTCATAGTTTTTTACATTGTCATTCAAGAAGTGTTTGGAAGCACACTTATTATTGAGAAGGCTGCAATCAACTTTCACTTATCAAATGTGTCTTGATTTTTTCTGGACTTTTGATTGATTTTTCCTGGACTTTATATTTGATTTTTTATTTATTTTTCACGTTTTAGTCACTATTTCACATTTCACACATTGTGCCATATAAACACCATTAAAAAATATTCTGCAAAAAAAGGAAGGTGGTGGATCATCTGCAAGACGAAGGATTAGGATTATCACAAATTGCAAAGTTATCGCAAGTAAATCTGAAAGTCCGTAGTTCAACTGGGACACATATAGCCAAGACCAACTCTCCAACAATTGAACTGAGAATTTTTGTTTCCATCCTTATAATTTTATGGAGTTGTGTTCTATTTTGGTTATTTATTGCCCATGTGTGGTTATTACTGCTGCTTCAATAAAGACTATACCTGCATGACAATACCCCTAACTGACATCACTTAGACATATCCAGAAGATAAATCAATTCTGGCCTTTTAGGGACAGATGTTGAAATTTATTAAACTCAGAAAGACCGCTCTCATTTACCAAGTGAAATCTCGCAAGATTTTTTTTTTGAGATTTCGAGATCGAGTTTTTTTATCTCAATTTTTTAAATTTGTTTTAATGGAAAGGTAGCCATACTTTACATTAATAGCATGGCTACCTTTCCCTCAAAAAATTATAGAAAAATCCAGATAAAAAAAACTCAATCTCAAAGAAATTCTCGCTAGAACAATATGAGATTTCAATGATGTTATGACATATGTTAATTAGATTAAACATGGGGGAAATGTATCAAATGGCATTATCACAATGGTAAAAATAAGCACTAAAAATAACAGCTATTTACCATTAAAAATCGTCTAATTATACAATTTTTTATTTTTTTTATTTTTAGGTAAAAATATTAGTAATTAGGGAATCTGTGGGATGTTCTTGAGTAACGTTTAGTTCTAAGCCTTTATCAGTCAGCTGAGATGATTGGCTACAGATACTATTTATCTATAATGGAACAAAAATATAAAAAACTTATGAAGTTTACCTGTTCTACAGACACTGTTGGTCACCAAATTTTGTTTGATTTTCTTTTTTCTGGTCTAATTGGTAATCATTAATGTCATATGGAATGTTGTATGATGTCACATCCTTTTTAAAAAAAAAATATTTATGCAATGTACTAAGTGAACTAATAAAATGTTCTCAGGAATTTATAAATAATGTCATTGGGAGTGGAACCAGTTAAGAGTGTGTACAACCTTAACAGTCTAATTTCCTGTGCTTCGCAGCTGTCACTGTGCGATAGACACTGGCTACAAATGCATAAAAAGAAGTCACATTCATCTAGATTACTATAATAAATTATTTGTGAAAACTAATTATAGCTTCTCTCTGCAAGGACAGTAAATATATATATTATGTGTCTCTTCCTTTACAAGAAGTAATGATTGTGAACACATTTTAACGCTGCTTCATTCATTTCTCAATGATGTGATTTATAATATAAATATTTTGATTAATCACTACTTTAATGCAGTTTTTGTTTTTTTTAACACAGCCTAAATCTGCAACATTGATAAAATATTTTTTTTTTCATGCATGTGTTCTTTATTTCCCTGAGCCTGGAAACCAAATCTTGACTTTATGTAATCTTTTTTCTAAATTAGAGTATTAATGGCCAGGACATTGAGTAAACATTCTGCTTTTATTAGTTTATTTTCGAGTCGCATTTTCTACAACATTGAGTTTGATGAACAACTGCAGCTTAGTTAAAACGATGCATGCAGGCTTGCTCTATAATGAAGACAAAATAAGCTTTACTGAGGATATTTATTATATGGGTGTTTGTTTGCATATTTCAAGATTTTTTTTTCCTCGTTTAGCTGCAGGAGTTAATAATAGACATTGTAAGTAGGCAATAAAATGTATTATACTTAATTTGATGCTTGTCTAAGAATTTCTTTTCATTAACTCAAAACAGATAAATAGTTAATGCCTACATATTATTACACACATAAAGTGAGCTTTAGTTAAACATAAGTAACTTTGAACTTAACCACTGCCGCATTATTAGTTCCTTAATTGTATTTGCATTTCCTCTTAAATCTGTAATATTTTTATAGCTCCTGCAGTGCATCTAATTTAGAGAAAGTTTCTTCAAGAATTAAATAATGTTACACATTAATAAAAGTATGTTACATTATTTATTGTGTATTGTTAATATGATGTGAATCTGTGCTTCCTCCTTTTTCAACTCTAAAAGGGTAGACGATTGGTTGTTATGATTAGGAAATTGCAACAGGCAATTAAAGCAAGTTAATCAAGCAAACATTATCTGATGCTAAATCCCTTCTTCCAGCCAGTCCCTTCCAATTTCTATAGGAGCATCCTCTCAAATGAAGGTGTAAATTGGCAAAGAATTTTGAGATGAATATGCACTGTATTTCGAAAAGGTCAAACATATTTCTGGAAGTTGAGGCAGATTGAAAGGAACACTAGCATAAAAAGGTTTAAAGGAGCACTAAACTTTGGCTTAATCCCATAATAAATTGATAGGTCTGATAGATAGGAACACAACAAAACTTAAAGCATTGAAAGTTGACTCACCATTAAAAAGTTATAAGCTCCCACATCGCACTGGTCCCTAACAGTACGAGGCATCCATTTTGGACACTTAAACATGAGGGTCTGCAGAACATTTCTTTTGTGTTCCTCCTTCAATAAGAAGTAGAAACTTGGCTAGAGATATTAATGTGGATATATTTGTATATCAGAATTCTTCCTTCTGGGGCAGCAGTCCAAAAATCCTTTCAAGGACGGCTGGTTCCTTGGTGCTTTCCGTCTTTAGCACCGAATTTTTGTAAATGAAGAAATAAATTAGGAAAACCAGCATAAGGTAGTGTGCTACCAACGTGACTTTATTGCAGACATAACATGTTTCGGGCCTAGCCCTTTTTCAAATGTAATGTGGATATATTTGGACCTTGATAAAGCATTTGACACTCCCCCACATGAACAAATACTGTTTGAATGAAGGTCCTTTGGTTTAGAATGTGCTTTTTGCAAAATAAATGAAAACAGTCTAAAGGACCATCTTTAGAAAGCTGTGGTCAATGGTTCTTATTCTGAATTGACCATTTTTATAGGCAATGCAACCCAAATCTCTGTTGTAGGACCACCTTTTTATTTATTTATTCATAAATGATGTAAAACACATGATAGAAAATACAGTTTGACACAAAGCCATTTAGTAAAAAAAAAAGTCTACTCACAAGCTGACCAAGATTTATGAAGTGTTTTGGCAACAACATCCGAGGGCTAGAAATCAACTAGCATCATATACCCCAGGGTATGGGTCTCAAACTCCAGCCAGGTAAATGGACCATACATAGAAAAAAGTTGAAGTAGGCAGGCCACATTCAATCCACCCCCTGCTAATTTCTTCTTGCTCCTCCACTTAACACTATTTCCTTACCTGTGCACAGCACTCCTGCATTTGCACAATGTAAGCAAGCAGCCTGAGAAAGAGGCTTTCTTCTCATTTCCATACTTCTCGCTGCTGTCCCAAGGATGTCTCTGAAACCACAGTGACAGTGAACCACAGTTAACAGCCTTAGGGGCTGTTTAAGACCCTTCCCTTTGGGGTATGCAACTGAGCAAATTTAGAGAGGGAAACAAAGAGGGATTTGGAAAAGTATGTGAAACATATACTAAATAATAAATTGTGACATTCATTTGGCTCTTCAGATCTCCACAATTAACCCTAGAATGCATGACGTTAAAAATATACATATTAACGTCATGGGGGCCTTTTAGGCCCCCACGCACATAATGTAAAAAAACACACTTAAATAACTTTCACAAGTTTATTTCAAAATTGCTCAATAAAATATGAATAGTGGACAACATTTTAATTATAATTTTTCACAGAAAACACCAAAAAAATCTTTTTTTCCCCAAATTTCACGCAAAGACATGAAAACACACAAAAATGCATAGAAATCTATAGCAAACTAGCTGCAGCTACAATTTTATTCTAACATTCTTTTCCATTATATTAGTCTTCCAAACAATTCTGACATGTTATTTTTTCAGAAGAGTGTTCTTTGCAAACAGTTTCCTTACAAGTGGAACAATATCGCTCAGTTTTCCTCTCTATGTTTCTTGGATACATGAAACAACGCTTTTGTTTTCTTTCTCATGGCTCTGGAATAATCTGAAACTGTACGCCACACCGTTTCATTGCTTCTTTAGTTTGCTTTGGCAAGCATTTCAAGTTGCTTCGCTCTATCATGTGAGGCATTACAAGTTCATAACAAAGGTCCTTCAAGAATAAGCGTCTCCTGTCCTTCCTCTGTGCATGAAATTTTGGATGAGTTTCTGTATAAATAATGAATTAATTTAGGGCTGCTACATCAAGCATATTTAAAAATAGTACTACAGGCCATCGTTTTGTTTGCCTCTTACATGAATATTCTCCCATCATCTCATCCATTTTATCTACACCTCCTTTTGTTGCATTGTAATGCAGGATGATTTCTGGTTTAAATTTTTGGTTATTGCTGTCAACACTGTAATCGTGATGCATGGTACTGAGTAAAATTACAGATTTCTCCTTCTTCGCTTTGTAAGATACCAAAGTCGCTTTGTTATTGAATCCAAAGACACTCTCATAAAGTGCTCGCTGACGATTGTGTTTGAGTGCTGCTGGAATTTCTCGTCTGTTTTGCTTTATAGTACCAACAAGTGTAATAGCTTTTGCAAGCCGAAAATTGCCTAGTTCAACATTGGTGAAATAATTGTCCATGGTGATGTTTCTACCTGAATTGAATATTGGAACAGCAAGAGTTTTGACTATTTCAAACCCCAGATCCTTCTGTACTGATGCACCAACCTCTTTGCTACAGTAGATTACGTCATTTATGCCATAATAATTTGCAGAATCACACATCCAGAAGATTTTTATTCCGTACTTGGCTGGCTTGCTGGGCATGTATAGTATGAATTTGCAGCATCCTCTGAACCGTACAAGTTGCTCATCTACAGTAACATTAGTACTAGGATTGTAAAGTTTTGTGCAATTTT
>WMED01015392.1:0-13667 GCA_019650415.1 Pipa parva | reverse complement strand
GTGGGGCAGCACAGTGTGGGAAGGGGGTTGTGGGAGAAGCATGGTATGGGGAATGGGGGGTGTTGTTGGGCAGGTAGCTCAGGGGAAAGGGGGGAAGGAAAGCAGCATGGAGGGGAGCAGCAGGGGATAAATAGCAGCATGGAGGGGAGCAGCAGGGGAAGAAAAGTTGCATAGAGGGGGGAAGCAGGGGAAGGAAATCAAAATAGAGGGGGGCAGCAGGGGCAGGAAAGCAGCATTGAGGGGGACAGCATGGGAAGGAAATAAACAGGGATAGACACCTGCACTCTGCTAGTACTTCTATGCAGAGGTGGTGATGATCTGATTCTAATCCCCTGAGCTCCCAGACAGAGCAGCGCACAGAGGATCTGAATCAGATCATCGAACCGCCACTGCATAGAAGCACTACTAAGCGGTGCAGCAGGCTGAGAGTCTGAGAGAGGGATTATGCAGGTGTGCCTGTGGGGGAAAGTGTCAGTCATCAAGGACTAGGGGGGCGCAATTTCATTACTCTGCTTAGTGCGAAAAAAACCCATGGCCCGACCTTGCTTCACATAACAATAAAGAGCTGTAGCTTTACATCTCAGTGCTCTAAAACAGGGAAGAGCTTTTTTGTGTATACAGTACATATTTGCCTGCCTCAAATGGAGTGCTGAAAGGCAATAGCAATGTTTATAATATGCAGAACAACCTTTATGTCAGTGAGAAATATGGCCCTGACAGCTAAGTTGTTATCAGTCAGGTTGGTAATTCTGGTCTGCCAAAGACTTGCATTGCAATATGTATGTGGTATTTAGCAGACTACATAGCATTTACCTAATGAGTGATCAGATTATTGTGGCAATTGTCTTAATGATTGGATCTGTATTACATATGTAGCCAAATTTGCAAATCTTGTGGTCCTACTAGGTAAAAGGGTACCAACAATTTTTAATTACATTTTAGACATTTTAGCATTAGATTTTGGGTTTCATTTTTAAATTATGGCTGTCCTAGAAAGGGCATTTTGTTTTTCAGGGCTGAGTTAAGCATCAGTTAAATTAGATTCACAATACATATATTTAAATTATGCAGCATCTAGTCTATAGTCATCCCATCCAGCTTAATCGAGTAATACTTACTTATGCACTTTAATGGTAGAAAGTTATACCACTACAACATTTCATCACTTAAGAAATATGAATTTTGGCATTGGATTGTTAGAGACAGGCTTGTTTTTCCATTTATTCAGATTTACATCTGCTACAGATGTACGTTGGTTACAATGGCAGCTTTTTTCCAGATGTTAAATTTGATTATTTTGTGGGTTATATTCACTTTTAGTCCAAGAACATGATACCAAATTGTGAGCACACAAAACAACGTTTTAAAGCCAATTTGATTAATATTCTGGAAAAACAAATGTTATAAAATGTGGTGCAATGTTTTCACTGGATAAAATAGATACAAGAGAAGGGGTGTACCTTGTATTACACAAGTTCAGCTGACTCTTCAAGTACTGGGCTGCTTGACTAGAGTTGTAAAGTGTCTGACTGAGGCAGCTAGGGCCCACCAGAGATGCTCTCCCAGTTGCCCACTGCCCACTCACAAAAGTTGAAATGTTAATGAGATTCACCAGAACCATAGGCCCACAATGTTATTTGCATCCAGTCATGATCCCACAAATACTGGGGCCAACCGGAGCATCCTCCAGTAATCTGGTGGACAAGTCCAACCCTGTGGGTAAGACAATGAAAGGTTATATTTATCATGCAGCAATCATAGTGAAGTGGCTTTATGAGCATTCATCCCACAGTACATATCCCCACAACAGAAACTGCTATCATCCTCAGGATACTTAGCAATCTTAATGAATGCATGCTTATTGTTGCCTCTACACACAGTGACTTCACTCAACAGAGCTACTGCAGAATGTATAACATGGTCCAAGTTAACAGCCGTCTAATACTGACAAATATTCTATGTGTCCTTATATCCATGTATATGAATAGAGTGTGATCTGCTTGGAATGGTGTAGGGAAACTCAGCTAGAAGCCAAGGTTATAGGTGTGGTTCTCCTAGATATTTGTTTTACCATTCTTCCTACCCAAGGCTTCCATTCACTTTTTACATATGACTGAATTAATTTTATAGGTGTATAAATATAATAATAATAATATAGGTATATGAGATACCCCACCCCTTACATGGAAATTGCAGTACTGCAATGGAGTTTACATGGTATGTACATGTGGAGTACTTATTAATGCTATTGCAATATTTCTGTTTTGCTATTTTTTATTAACATACCATAATCAGTTTATAATTGCACAGTAGATATGCACTGTAGAATTGTGGATTCTTTGATTTTGAAAAAGAACAAGTACCAAGGGCAGCCATTTCACTGGTTCAAAGGTGCATTCACATATTCACATAGGCTGCGCTTGGTTCTTGCTGTTTTATATTCATCAATAGTAATATATTACTCATATTTCTCAGTATTTTTTTTTTATTTAATGCCATCCGCCATTTTGATACTTGTAGAATTTTTTATTTTTTTAAAGTTAAATGCATAAAACGGCAAGAGTCATTTTGCCTACTTTTTTTATATATTTTGGATGGTGTTTATCAGTATTGTAATTTTGATATCTTATATTAGACTGATAACCTATGAAATGTAAAATGGAGCAATAATTCATTCTCTTTTGTCATCTTGATTTTTTTTTTTTTTAGATGATCGATATGATGTATTTTGTCATCATTATGTTAGTAGTTTTGATGAGCTTTGGTGTGGCAAGGCAGGCCATTCTTTTTCCAAGTGAAGAGCCGTCATGGAAGCTTGCAAAGAATATCTTTTACATGCCTTATTGGATGATCTATGGTGAAGTCTTTGCAGATCAGATTGACCGTAAGCAGCCTCTTAACTAACTATGAAAGCATTTCAATTTACTGATAATGTTAGTCATGTTTTTCTGGGTTTTTTTTTAACAAACCATTTTATGGCTACCTTTAAGCTTTAAAGAAGGAATCAATATGCAATGTTCTCGCAATATTTCATTAAAATTTTTATTATTCCATATCGTAATTATTGTTTCGTATTACAGTGGTTTATATCATTTTACGTATTTGGCAATAAAACCGTTTAGTCTATAAATGTCTGCATTAAAATTATGACAATGGTAATTCTTAGATGAAAATTTATAAAGGTCATCTCGACCCATTCACCGCAGTTTGATCCATTTCACAGCTTTTTACCCCATCTTCACTGTATTTTCTTTTTGCTGCATTTTCAATTTCCCTCAATTTATGTATTGTTGAATAAAATGTATCAATGTCAAATTTCAATAAATATCGATGCATTAATACCGATACACTTTACTTTACTTTCAATGGCGCTCCTTTTCAATTGATATCGCCAATTTTTCCAACAGGATTATTTTAGTTAAAGGTATATTGATGTCGATATAATATGATATCGATATCTATATAATACGATTTTTATAAATATCAGCATTATGTTAAATTCATTTCTCTCAAAGGAAATAAAGAATATTAAGTCAAGAAGCTTAATATATCAAATCTTTTCATATCCCTTAAATGAAAGAGATTTTGCATTAAAATTCACTTAAATTCATTAAAAATGTAATTATTGGTTGGTAATGTTTTAGGGTCACTGTAATATAATATATTCCTTTTCTATTTTTGTGTAACGTGTTGTGCCAGTAAATACTATGGTGTTTGAGATGATATGATGACATTTTATAGTTGCTTTACAAGATCTATGTATCACAGTTAATCCAGCCCAACAGATATCTAAAAACATTAATATTGGAGATTTTTATTCTATTAACCAGATATATTAATACAACTGAGTATATACAAATTGTCATCAATTTACCTCCAAAGTATGAGATTGAAAGTATTTTTAAACATTTTCCTATACATCTTTGTCCAGATTAGATTACATAAACTGAATTTAACTTTGAAACTTGTAGACTTTGAAATTTATTAAACTCAGAAAGACCGCTCTGGGTGCTTCCAAGTTTACCGAGTGAAATCTCGCATTGTTCTGGTGAGATTTTTTTCAAGTTTTCGAGATGGAGTTTTTCAATCTCGATTTTTGGAAATTTTCAATGGAAATGTGGCCATGCTACTAATGTAAAGTGTAGCTACCTTTCCATTGAAAATTTTGAAAAATCGAGATTGAAAAATTCGATCTCAAAAACTCAAAAAAATCTTGCTAGAACAATGCAAGATTTCACTGGGTAAACTTGGAAATACCCAGAGCAGTCTTTCTGAGTTTAATAAATTTTGCCCACTACTGTAGCTCCTAAAGTTACAATGCAAACTGATTTATATTAGTTCCATTTTACACCAGTTAGCCAAGACCCTTCTACCCTGTAGCATATATTTGCATGCAGCTGACGTTGCATTGGGTCTCTTCACTTAGTTGCAGATGCAATGATGATTTTATTCAGCAGAAATTATAATAAATTGTAAAATCAAAGTTACAGTAATTATTAATTCAGCTTTATTAAATATATTTTGTACAATGTATGCAATATATGTAATCTATTTATATTTTACACATATTAATTTAGAGGGAACAATATCCTTTTAACAAAATGTATCTGTACTTACCCATATAGTTGTATATTTTGTTTTAATGTGGTCAGAGGAAATAAGTAATAATAGTAAGATCACAAATATTCAGTTATTCATTTGAATGTGCAGTTCCTGAAGTGGATAAAAAGATAAATTATTTCCAAATGCTACTGTTGTTTATAGTTGCATTAATGTTAGCAGTGTTTGTGACTTCACTGCAATAAGGAAATCATTATTAAAGCAAAGATGTAGATGTTGGAGACTGCACATTACAGTGATAATTTTAGGAGTGTGAAGGAGACGTGCATTTTGAAAATAAACCAGTGATGAATGATTATAGTAGGCTGAGGGGGTTATTCACTAAAGTCTGAATTGTTGTGTATAGGTGTGAATTCGCCAGCTAAAGACAGCCGCAATAGACTGCTGCTGTCGCAGTCGTGTCTTTATAATGAGAATATTGTCACAGTCGTGACTATACCATGGAAAACTGTCGTAGTCGCAATTTTACAATGGGGAAATTGTTGTTGCAGATTTGCTATGGGAATCCGCTGTTTGAGCATTTGACAGTCGAATTCTCACTTTAGTGAATAACCCCCTCAATGTTCTAGAAACACTTAGGGGGGAATTCACGACACTCCGAAGTGAGGTGCGGAGTGTTCGCCTCACTTCGGACTGACTGAGATGCGCTCGCTGATGTCCTGCATGCGGACATCAGCGAGCGCATTATAGGGATTCCAGTTTTGGCGACAGCAAAAGAGTTGCCTCGCCGAGACTGGAATCCCTTTAATGCGCTCGCTGATGTCCGCGTGCAGGACATCAGCGAGCGCATCTCAGTCAGTCCGAAGTGAGGCGAACACAACGCACCTCACTTCGGAGTATCGTGAATTCCCCCCTTAAAGAAGGTATTGCTTCTAACTGCTTGAGTTCTTAGTATCCACATTCATAATCCCACATTAAACTGGATTTATTGGATTAGGGAGAATAGATTCATTTTGTTGGTCCAAAACCATTTTTAGAAGAACTCATATTTTCAGAAATCTACTGATAATAAAGTAAGAGTGTAAAGCAGGAGAGGACAAAATTTCCTTGTATTGGGCCAGTTTAACAATCTTCAACTATGCGGCGGGCTGGTAACATACCCAATGTGGCAAACCCTATCTTTCACCATACTGTGCTGCCCCACAATCCCCCTCCAATTCTGTGTTGCCCCCATAACCCCCTTCCAATTCTGTGCTTCCCCCATAACCCCCCTCCCACACTGTGCTGCCCCCACAACCCCACTCCCACTCTGTGGGACCTTTTGTGACCTAATTTTGCCTTATTTTGTTTATTCCAAAAGCAAATTGATAAGGAAAGGATTGAAAACAGGTGGGTTAGAAAGAGAGAATATAATGTTAATTGCAAAAAAAAAAAAGCTTCCTTTCACAGCTGTTTTCTTCAACTATGATGATAAAGTTATTGTCCTAATGTGGTTGCATCTGTTGCAGATAAATACCTTGTGCAATTGAGAAATGTACATTTCAGATATGGTATGCTTTTTATTTTCTCACTCTGTTATGAATGAAGCTTGTACTAATGCTGATGTGCCATAAAAAATTGGGAAAGATTAAGCCAACTGCCTTTTCCATCTCAACCTAATCGTAAAATGATTTCATAACAATAAGTCCAACCCCACCATAGAGATTTTGGGACATATCCAGTCAACAACATTAATCAAATTCATTTGAATAAAAATCATTTTACTGAACCAAATGCTAATTAATTGTCTAAAATAGCATTGTTCCCACCACCTTATAAAATCATTTCCATCACATCAATGCATTAAACCCATTACAATTGGTATGTAACTTTAGAATCCAATATAAATTTTAGAGTTTCCTACAAATCAGGAAAAGAGATGCATGCCCTGACATAATAGCAGCTATAATAGAGTAATGAAAAGCCAGTCTATTAATAAATAGCAGACTAATGGCATTCCAGTTCCGCTTGTCCTTTAAAGAGTTCATCAACAGGCAATTACAAATAAAAGCAATTATTACATTAGTATTCTGCAACTGATAATCAGCTTCCCAACATCAACAAAAGCAAATGTATTTGATTTTCTAAATTTAGTGTTCCACATTGAATGCTTTCCTTGGATTGGTATTTTAGCCCTCTATCTATTAGATTTGACTTTATATTTTCTGTCTTCATGCTCCTTAGCAATGTGGACAGCATGTGGCCTTATTTATTTATTACATGTCCCCAATCCACTTTGTGTAAACTGAAAGCTGTAGCCAGTACCTAACTCCTGAGTAGCAACAGAGGTTAGGATGTAGGGTGTACAGTACATTTTTTCTGCATTGTATCTGAGCATTGCTGTATTTTTTACAGTTATAACTATAGTATGACTTACAACAGGTTCAAATACTGTACTATGAGATATTTATAAAAGTCAAAAGGTTTTTCAACCTGCTAACGCTGGTGAAATTGTGGTAATATATTAATATTTCTGTTTTTGCCTATTTAACAAATATATACTTATTAAGTCAAATTTTTTTAACTAAAAGTATTTGCCTGCTTTAGGCTAGCAAGAAACCCATGGAGTTGGTCCTCAGTTAGACATAGTCAGATTAGTTTTCTGAAATGGAAGGGAAGCCTCATTGAAAATAAAATGTTTTGGTTTACAAAGTAACTAGTCAGCATTTATCAGGTTAGATATATAGATTTTTTTCCATACTGACAATTTATTATAGGTTCTATATAAATTAGCAGAATCGAAAAGTCTATCAAAATGCACCGATCAACAACAAAAAAAACTGAAAATGTTGAAATGATCTTAATAAATAACCCCCATGTGATCCAACACAGGCAAGTAATGCCATGTGGAGCTCAATCTTTGAGAAGGGTTACATACAAACAGAACAATTTTAATTCAGGAAAAATAAATGCATGAAACCCCATAAAATAAATTTTAATGTTGATCTTTTTCTTTAGCCAAGCATAAATGGTTTAGAATCTTATAAAAAGGGCAATGTACTTATATACAACTCTGACAGTTTGCTGATAAGAGTAGGGGAAAGGGAAAAGACAATCTTCACTAGTCATCAAACTGATGTAGGGGAGAGGGAAAGGTCAGTCTCCACCAATCATCAAGCTGCTAGGTACACTTGGACACTAAACACATATTAGTAGAAATAATGGAATAATAAGAATCCTAAGGTGAAACTGAAAAGGGTTTAGCCAAATGAAGTAGTGAATTATATTTATACTGGGGAACCCTTTTAGGAGTATAAAGTATAATGGTCACCATAACAAACCCATGTCATAGCAGAGGAACCATGGTACTTTTAAAACTTTGATTTAATTAAACTGGAAATGTGACATTGAACAAAACAGTTATATCCATGGGTATACCACAATTAAAATAGGGTTAATTGGAAGGGTAAACATCTGTGATAACAGAAGGTTAGAGAGATTATAATAGGGAGGAAAAGGAGTTAAAAATGGATGATGGAAATGTTAGGGTTGGTTTATTAAAGGTTAGTAAGAAATGTGCGTAGGCAGGAATAAGTGAGCAAGAAAACTTCCAACGTGATGGCAAAGGAACTAATAACATACAGTGTCAGACTGGCCCTCAAGGACAAAGGGAAAATCTCCCAGTGGCCCAGGCCCCAGTGGCACTTGCTGGAGTTTGAAACTGAACCATTATGGCATATTCCAAAATGAACAACAAGGGTTTGCAGACTGAAAAGATGTCTAGTATACCTGTGCAGCATTGCACCATTTCATTAAATGTATAAATATATATAAACAGTAAATATACATAAAATATGGAATTTATGGATTCACAGGAATTTTTACACATTGTATATATTTGTTGCTTCAGGATTGTTTTATTTTATATTAACTGTATACTGTACTACACAAATAGGAAAATATTTCACCAAATATAAATCCATTTAGTTAAGTAAAGAGGTAATACATATACTGGTAATGTTAGAAATTATTGTCTTGTTCTTTAGGATTTTAACCCAAATGTAACTTTTTTTATATAATAAATCGTATGCTGCCCTAATTCTGAATCCAGAAACATGTATCAATCTAAATGAACACATCACAGGGAACAGTCTTTTTTTAGTATTTTTTACACACGAATGTAGATTCATTTTTTAAATCTCTCGCCATTGCCTGTAGATGAATATATATTCATTGTTTTTCTGAATAAAGAATGGTATTTTCTGCATTTATGATTCATTCATGTCAGTCATTCATCCCATTACAAAGGCATTGTGACTGGCAGTTTGCAGGAACCCCCTAGCAGTGACTGGCTATGAATGAGTACCAGTAAGTGCATGAAGGGAGCATGAACACATCACTAACATAACTAATTAACAAGAGCATATCATTAAATGGAGACCTTTTCATTCTGAGAATAGGCTAACCTTGATTTTGTCTGATTTTTTAGCTCCTTGTGGCTATAATGAAACTGGAGAGGATGGGAAAATTATCCAGCTTCCCCCTTGCAAAACAGGAGCATGGATTGTACCTGCCATCATGGCTTGCTATTTATTAGTTGCCAATATTCTTCTTGTAAATCTTCTGATAGCAGTATTCAAGTAAGTTTATTTTCTTGAGTATATAGTAATTGTATAGAAATTGAATAATGGCAGATGAACTCTAAGGTCAATATTGATAGCATTTGTAACTGTAAACGTTCAGTTACAATGTAAAAGTTTATATATATATATTATATACAGTATACAGTATATATATATATATATATATATATATATATATATATATATATATATATATATATATATATATATATATATATATATATATAGGAATTACATCCATTCACAACCTCTTGTGTCAATCACTACCTAGCACTTAATTTGATGTACCCTTGTTATGTTTTACTTGTATTGTTTAATGCACGTTTCCCTTGTTTGTATTGTACTTGTATCGCTGAATCGCTGCGTAAATTTGTGGCGCTTTATAAATAAAATTATACATACATACATTTTTATTGTAAAATATCTTAGAAAGATTCCATTTAACAACTGTTTGTCTAGCCCCTTTGACCCTGACCTTTGACCTTTGGGGGGGATTCATGAAGCTCCGAAGTGAGGCGAACACTACGCACCTCACTTCGGAGCTTGATGAATAACCCCCTTGGTCTGTTTGCTCACATCTGATTAGACTTTCTAAACAGTACAGTTTACAAGTGTTATAGTAACAGCTATCATAGATATTTTCTAAAATCTACACAATACGTAACCTGTGCTAAAAGTGGAAAAAAAATTGTGACGCTTTTAAAATTGTTCTTTTTTTATTTGTGTCTATAGTCAGCATATTCTTCATGTTAATTTGAAATTAACCCAATTAACTGCTTCCTTCTATAGCAATACTTTCTTTGAAGTCAAGTCAATATCTAACCAAGTATGGAAATTTCAGCGGTATCAGTTGATCATGACCTTTCATGAAAGGCCAGTGTTGCCTCCACCATTAATTATTTTCAGCCACTTTACTATGATATGTAAACACCTTTGCTGCCGTTGGAGAAAACATGAAAGTGATCAAGAAGACACGGACTACGGACTTAGTAAGACTTATGCACTCCCTGATGTTATTCTTTAATCTGTAGATATGTACGAATAATTGCCTAGAAGGTATGTTAAAGATAGTTTAAAAAATACATTAAAGGAAATTTAACATCAGAATAATATTTTTGAAATAGTCTTTAAGCAATAAAAAAAATGCTTTTTTTTTTGGAAATATCACATTGTTTTTAGAATGATAAATATCTAAAAAAATGCGGCTAGTGTTGTTTTCCTTTTATTAATATTTTATTCATTATTATTCTGAAATAATAAAAATAAAGTCCAAAGGGGGATAAAATCTGAAAAAAAATATGAAGTCAGGTGTATCAAAATGTAACTTACATCAAAATCTACCTTATGACGAATTATGATCTAAAAGGGATCATCTTCTAATGTTATTTAATTCATGGCAAATAAACAATGGTAAAACTCAAAAAGCAATTATTGGCCTTGGATACAAAAATAGTAAAGCAAAAGGCACATAAGTGTTCTCCATTTGTAAAGTTTACAATAGGAGTTAAACAGTGGCGTCAATCCGCTTAAAGGTTATAATTTTAGTCCTATTACACACCAGGAGACATACATATAAATATAGATAAGTCACCAGAAGTTAGTAGGATTGTGCTATCCCCTTAAAATGTAAGAACAACACAAATGGTGCAGTACGTCCATATATTTAAAATATTAGAAAAGATACAAGATGCACTGACAGGGGTAGTCTGTGGCTTGCAATGTACTTCTGTTGCTTCTTGTCAGTTTAGGCATAAATATATGCTGGGAGCTGTAGTTTCTGGCAATCCAGAAGCTTTTCTTTTTTTTTTTATTCTTTTTTATTTTTATTTTTTTTTTACATTTTTTTTTATTTTTAAAAATCTTGTTTCCTGTGATAATACGGTTTCACTGAAAAGATTTGAAAAAAATGATTATTATGATTATTGTCATTATACAACATAGTTAACACACATATTTACGTTATTATACAATAGATATGATTATATTATTAGTAGTAGTATTATTTGACATATTTATTTAGTACAATGCACAAACAACTGTGCTGCTAGAAAGGTACATGATCCCTTAGTACAATTTTTTTTCTTGTTGGGACCCAAGCATCCCAGTCTAGCAGTTAAGAGCATCTGTGAAGATTCATTCTGATTATTATTTTTTAAAAATCCCCCTTGGTGTTTTGACTGCAAATCTTCTTCAGTTAAACTGATCAATCAAAAGTCCTGCAATTGCTGGCTGCTACATTCCATTAGTGTCTGAGATGCAAGCTTCTTCTAACATTCCCCTTTTCTAATAATGCCAGCATCTGAGAGGCATAGGCAGCATGCTTTCCATGCCCTATAATGGGAAATACCTGTTAGCACTGTCAGACTTTTGATCAATGAGGTTTTCTTTGAGAAGATGTCTGCTATCAAATACTGTATGTGGTGGCATGAGTCTTTGAGTATACGAAATGCAAGGGAAACACTGTTCTATCCTTGCAAAAGATGTGCTGACCTAGCTTTAATAAATCTATATATTTGTTATTTTCATTTTTCTGCCAATTAGAGTTATTTATAACAGAAGATGAACTTAAAAAAGTGCATGATTTTGAAGAGCAGTGTATTGAAGAGTATTTCAGAGAAAAAGATGACAGATTTAATTCATCAAATGATGAAAGAATTCGAGTAACAGCAGAAAGGTGAGCTTTATCTATTAATACCTTTTCTTTGAACAATACCAACATATTCTGTTGTGATAAACAATCAGGAATACTAAACACAGCAAGATTTGTACAAAATTAATTAAAATCCATAGGTGGGGAAAAGAACAAAATAAGCTGGAGTATAATGCTTTTAATTTCACATGAAAAAGGGCCTTGGGACCCAAAACATGTTGTGAATTAAATAATTTTATGCCTTATATTCCAACTTATTTTGGGGGGGTGGGGAGTTCTTACTGTTATGGTATCTGAATAGTGATGCACTAAGCTTTGGAGTAACCTACTTTCATATTGTGGCACTTAAATTATCCACTACTTCATTTTTTCTAAAATCCATAGGCCAAATCATAGTAAGGCAGTAATGAATACACCCACTAGCAAGTTGTGGACCATACATTTAGTAGCAGCAGTAGTGTATCAATGTCATGCCAGGTTGACATGTAATTGATGTGCGGTAATTGTCACTGGTAAAAAAAATTATTTTCTGCAACATATCGTACTTTCCCCTCCATAAGACGCACCTGAGGATAAGACACCTATCATTTTAAGGTGGAAGATAAGAAAAAAAAATTCTGAACAAAATGCCCTCTCTCCCTTGCCTGCCTGCCCTCCCTACCACATATGCACAGGCAGGCAGCTTTTGGCAGTGTATGGGGCATATTTACTAAAGTCACATTTCTCATATCTCCAGATATCGCCAGATATCACCATAGATTTAGTGATATTGGATGATATCCCCGTAGCCCATTTATTATTATGCAGCAATAGCACTGCTAGAGTGTTATATGCATTTATAGGGATGGATATAGGTATCAATATCGATATAGATATCCATGTGTATAACTATATCGATAAGTTACACTTAAAACATAACTCCAGACTACAGCCCCATTGAAAGTAATGGATAACGCCACCCAGAGAGTGGCGATATATTAAGCAACAGAAATAGTCAAAAAAAACCAACACTTATCTTAGTAAATAATGTAGAACAGCGTTAAATCAGGTGATATCAATACACAGAGATATCCACTGCGATAATGCCTTCCAGTGCATTGATAAGTAGGCGATACTATCGATATCAATAAATCCAGAGCTAACCAAATTCGTTTTTATACGGATAAGCAATTCAACTTTAGTAAATGTGCCCCTTTAAGAGTGAGCTAGCTCCTTTCAGCACATCTAAGGATTCAACTGAGGTAAATGGCACTCCGTTGGCACCTTCCACTCCTCTCAACTCTTGTCAGCTCTGTTTGCCATGGATTTTGGCCACAGTGCTAGTAGCACTAAGAGAGGAAAAGGAACATTCACTTCAAGTTATGGGGGGAAAAAGTGCATCTTATGGAGCGAAAAATACGGTATATTATATATTTATTTTGAATTTTTCATCTATAGCCACTCCTCTCTCACCTACTTCCTCTTATGTCACTGACTTCATGTAAAGGTTTGAGAATTTTGAAACAAAACAATAATAAAGGTTGCACACTTGAAAGATTCTGATTGGTTACCAAAAATTCTCAAGCTTTTCATTCAGATCTCTAACTTAAGGTTCCAAATGAATGGCTGAAGAGGACATAGGTAATATAAAGAGAAGGGGATTCTGAAAAAAGTGCTTAAAAACTGAAAAGAGATTGAAATAATGAAATAAAATGTATTGAACAAAATAATTTATCAATGACAAACACATGCAAATGACTGTTCCTTTAAGATCTTGGCTTATTTCTATATTAAGTACTAGGGGTGTAACGATTCATTTTAACAACGATTCGATTTGTATCACGATTCACGGCTGC
>WMED01015391.1:0-13668 GCA_019650415.1 Pipa parva | reverse complement strand
GTGGCTCTGTGGACAATGTTCCATTAAAACCTTTGTGGGGTTATCTGAGGCTTTGAGGAGCACTACGTGGCTCTGTGGGCAATGTGCAGCTTTGTGGGGCAATTGGCACCTCTGTGGTGGCAATATGAGGTTTTGCACAGCAATACATGACCTTAAAGAGCAATTAGCAGCTTTGTGGGGCAATCAGTGGCTTTGCTGAGCAATGTGTGGCTCTGCTGGGTGATTTGCAGCATTATGGGGCAGTTAGCACCTTTGTGGGGAAATATGCGGGTCAGCGGAGTAACTAGGGCTTTTGTGGGTCAAGACGCTACTATGCAAAGAAAATGGTGGCTCTGTGGGACAATCTAGGGTTGTGGGGGGAAATTTGGGGCTCATGATTATTTGTGTGGCCACCGTGGTGGATTTGTGGGGCTACTGGGGAGGTTTGGTGGATTACAGGGCAGTTAGACTCAATTTTTTTGATAGTCAGTGGGAGGGGAAATTTTAGGGCTGGGGGGGCAATCTGGGGCCACTGGGGTTTATTGTGGGGCTATTGGGGGTATGTAAGACAGTTAGGGGTTTATTTTATTATAATGGGTCCATTGGTAGCCATGGGGGGTCAGTGGGGGGAGGAGGGGTCCGAATGGGCCTCACAAACAATTTTTATTCTTCTTACCAGCAGAGTTCGGCAGAACGTGCTGAGGCTGCCACTGCCAGCAGTTGAATGAGGAGAAGGAACCCAGAAGCGCTGATCACATGTGCTCCCGGGTCCCTATTGGCTCATGTGACCAGTCGGGTCACAGGAGCCCTCCTCTGACCACGGAGGGAGTCTTGAATAAATAAAGCGCTCCGCTGACAAAAAAAAACCCTAGTAGAGCGCTAGCCCCCTAGGAGCCAACGACATGACTCTCACGTTGCTGGCATATAGCGGTTGCCGATGCAACAATGTGAGAGTCACATTGTTGGCAGTGAAAGGGTTATACAGCATTTGTCTCTGTCATCTTCCCTGTCAGCCTACCTTTTCTTGCCCAAGTGTCAGGTGGGCAGGGCTAAATAATGATTGACATTATAGCTCCTCCAATCCGATCCCTTAAATCACAGTCTAGCAGGGATCTGATTAGAGGAGCTGTAATGTCAATCCTCATCACCCAACCCAGGAAAGAAAAGACAGGCTGACAGGGAAGATGACAGAAAAATGCTGTATAAAGGTACATTTTTTGAATACATATATATTTACAAAAACATTTATTTCATTAGTACAACCTAAATTAGTATTAGAGTTTTGAGGTGACAGGTGCACTTTAAGCTGACATATAAGCCCTAGTAAAATTATGATTGGGCCGCCCTTCAAGCGGGGTGTCAAAATTACCAGGCTCTGGTGTAGGAACAAAACCAGGCCTGCCGCCTGTGCCCCCTTTAATCTAAATAAAACCAAAACTCACTGGGATCCTGGGGCACCAGTGGAGTGACCAAGCCCCCTGGATATTCAGGCCCTGTTACAGATTTGACCGCTATTATCCCTATTGTTATACTACCGCAGTGTTTTTCAACCTTTTTTCTTCAGGGGAACCCTTTGATGTAATAAAATTTCTGGCGGAACCCCTAGAAACCCGGAAACCCTAGAAATCGCATAACGTGTGTGACGTCACTGACGTCTACATACCTGACGGGTCACAGAGGATGGATCCAAGGCTGCGATCTCTCTCTGATGAGCTGGGTAATGATACGGTCTCTGTCCCTGCTAACAGTGATCGTTGTCAGATCACTGTTAGCATGAACAGAGATCGAATCATTAGCTATCTGCATCATTACCCGGCTCATCAGAGAGAGATCGATGTGATCTCTCTCTGATGAGCCGGGTAATGATGCCGATCAACCAGTGTGTCGCGGAACCCCTGGAGTTGTCCTTGCGGAACCCTTGGGTTCCACGGAACCCCGGTTGAAAATCACTGTACTACCGGTAGTGTCTTCAAGCAGTGTTATTTTATGAAATAGGCTACAGAGTTTATATTCTGCTAATTCTAGTGGAACACGTGATCTGATAACTGCTATTTTATTTAGTATTTGTAGATGTGCAGAATAGCCCCTTGGCTGCCCCCTGCTGATTAGATTGCAATTGCAGAATTGTAAATTACATGGCTGCACATTTTACTGATAAATACATAGATGCACATGTTTCATACACTGTCAAGAGTAGCATTAAAATGAATGGGGATTTCAGGGCTATTTAGAGCATTTGATCAGGTCTGTTTATTCAGGGAGTAGTAGTGATAGACTAAAGCTATAAGGCTTAAAGGGGCATTCATCAACTGGAAAACATTTATATAAGTCTAGTAACCTATTGTAAGTTGTCTTATAGTATTGTTGCTTCCTTATATCAGAGAATGTTGATTGGTTGCTAGACCTGTGTAAACAATTACCCCTATTGATGAATTCCCCTGTTGTAGTGTGTAGTAATTTCAGGTGTATAAGAAATAGACACAAAATTTAGCATTCTCCTTTATATATTGTTTATACCAGGGATGGGGAGCCTATGGCATGTATGCCAGAGAGGGCACGTGCGCCATCGCCACATCTACCTTAAGTGCTGACCGTGGACCCGACCTGACAGTTCTCAGGCCGAATCCGTGGCTTCACTGAAGGAGTGCTTGCTCGCTGGGGAGCACTTCTTACAAGATGCAGGCTCACTCCTCCCCTGACATGGGTGAAATGACATTGCTCATCAGTGCCGGCACTTAGGGGGACAGCGCTGGTGAGTGACGTCACCTTTTCGGCACCTGTCGTCGAAAACGTTTGCCACCACTGGGTTATACTATGTAGTTTATAGTGGTATGAAACCATTTGTAGTTCTGTACCTTAAAAGGTTAGTTTGGAGCGCTTGCTACTATTAGGCTGTGGCCTCACAACTTGCTGTGGATTTAAATTGCACCTGTCACCTCAAAACACTAATACTAATTTTTCCTGGGTTGGGTGATGAGGATTGACATTATAGCTCCTCCAATCAGATCTCTGCTAGATTGTGATTTAAGGGGTTTGATTGGAGGAGCTATAATGTCAATAATTTAGCCCCGCCTACCTATCACTCTGGGAAAGAAAAGTCAGGCTGACAGGGAAGATGACAGAGAGAAACGCTGTATAAAGGTACTTTTTTTTTTCAATACATATATATTTTACAAAACATTTATTTAATTACTACAACCTAAATTAGTGTTAGTTTTGAGGTGACAGGTGCACTTTAAACCCAAGATACAAGCTATAAAAATTGTGAACTTTATGTTTAATAGGTCTGTGTATTACTTGGCAAAAGCATGTAGATGAATAAAGCAGCGTTTGTATATGAAGTCAAGCAATGCTTGTGAAACTACATAAGCCTTACACAAGCAGCACAGTCTTTTTCTAGCATTGAAATTTAAAACAATGCAATGCACGTAGCTGTAAGTACAAACTCCCAGAATACACAGCCTCGAATTAAAGAGATCAGTAGAACGTCAAACCACGCAGTTGAACTTATTTACACAAGTGATGGCCGGCTAAGGAATCAATATACATCTCAGAAATGCAGTAAAAAAAAAAAGTATTCCTTTAACCATTCTTTACTTCCAGTCAAGTTGGGCCTGTGATGCCAAACACGGTGACAAAATGCTTGATTTATAGACAATGGAATATTGCAGGCCTGTGCTTTTGTTAGTAGTTTAGCCAATCACAAAGCAGTTTAAAAGCTTGATTTGGAGACTCTGTATAATGACTTGCAGGATGGTGATGATTGCTAGGAGGTTAGCCAATTGCTGTACACCTTGGGGGCATGCCTCAGGAACTCAGGACGGGTTATTGTGTACAAGCGTATATGTACATGGGACACTCGGGAACTGCAGAGCTGGAGGTGAGTACTATCTGACCTATTGAGATTATTTCTTTATGTTTTTCTGCCTCTGCTGTGAGTACTGATTCCTTGTGTCTATATACATTTTTTTATTCTAGAGATAAATGGATCATTGCGCAATAGCTTTGTGTGCTTTCCTTCCATCCAAGATGAAAACAAATATTCTAAGTCGCTGACATTCATTCAGTAGGCTGTGTAGGCAATTTAGGTCTGAGAAACTTACAGAATGTACTAAGCAATTTTCTACCCGCTGATCTACAGGGCTCTCTTTTAGCATTTAAATGACAAGCAAGACATAACTAAAAGGATTATGGTAAATGTTTACATCCTGGGGTCATTTAAATGTTGTGTAGCGCAGTACATGTAAACGTGCATTAAAACACTCGTGTGTACATAGCCTTACGGGTAGGGTACTGTAAGTAATCTGACATGGTGCTGTTGTTATTGCAGGGGATTAAAGGAATACGTACACTGTCTCTCAGGATTCCAGCATATAACCTTTTTAATGGACCATGGGTGCAAGGTGCAGGAGCAATGTTTTGCCGGGGGGGGGGGGGGGGGGGGGGGGGGTGTTAAACCACCCTTTTTTAGGCCTGAACAAACAGCAGATTCCCATAGCAAATCCGCTACAATTTCCCCGTTGTAAAGTCACAACAATTTTTTTAAAGTTAAGATTGCGACAATTTTCCCATAATAAAGTAGCGACTGCAACAATATTCTCATTAAAAAGATGCAACTGCGACAGTAGCAGCCTATTGCGACTGACTATATCTGGCGAATTCTCACCTATACGCAACAATCCAGAATTTAGTGAATAACCACCAGTGTGCATATTCCTTTTAATCTATTGCAATATGTGTTGCCCCACATCCAGGAATCCTACATCACCATAAAACTTTTGCTGGGTGCACATCCCTGCATACTTATGGAGCTTCAAATATGCTGCTATTATAATTTTCTCATGTATAAGCACTAGATATACTCAGTGCTGTAGTCATTTTAATGAGTTTAAGGCACCCTTTTGCTTTGTCTATAAGCAGAAGTAATATTTCTATTTTAAGTAATGCAGCTTTGTCTTCAGGCTGCTTACAATGTAAAGTGCCTGCCTCGGAGTTAAGGTGCAGAGCGCAGAAGGCGTTTCCCAGTTACAGGTGCACTTCGCAGTAGATGTTCCACCTCTTAAGAAAGCACCCGGACATCAGGAAATCATCCCCTGTAAAACAGTACATAGGAAATAAATATATTTAATGAGCACTCCTACAGCAGCTCTGAGATTTAATAGTCTATTTCACTATTGTTGGAGCAGTGCTCCTTAAATTGATTTAATTCTCTTCTTGGAGAAAGGCAGGTATTACCTGGTCACTCTAGCATGTTAAACACTGTGGTGTCCAGTCGGACAGTAGCTGAACGCTTGGCATTTATCGTAAGCCAAGTGTGCCGTAAGCTGCAAATGACATCACGTGTAAGAAATGATATGGGTTGCTCAGCATGCTGGGAGTTGTAAATGAAACAAATGTTAGAGGGTTATTAGTTTTGGCATCTGTAAGCAGCGCAAGCTTTGCTGAGGGTTATATTTCACATGTAATTGGCATGTTCATTTGCTCTTGTTGAAAATTTTATAGGCTCTTTTCCATTAAAATATGATATGCCCAGTGACTTGCAAAAATATCTTCTGTTCTGTCTCAAAGGAAAAGTATACCCAGTTTATAAGGACATCATGGTGTAATGTTATTCTGCTATGAAAGTTTATATAGGTAATTCTTTATAAAAGAAGCTTATTATTTTAGATTATTTGTATTTATTACTACCCAGCAAAGGCTGCCAAAGTGCTTCCTTTGCCAATGTAATATAAATTAGCATCAGAGAGGCCCTGCATTGCTGTAATCTGTGGGCCGTTTCCCTATTCTTTGTTATTTTACAATGTCCTGCATCATATTCTCACCCTTAATAGAGATTTGCTTGAATCACTCAGAAAGTGATCTTTATCAGTTGAGATATTGTATACAGCAGTTGAGGTATTGTATACAGCATAGGGGTATGCAATATTTATCGTTTACGATAATATCGTATACCGGGGATTATCGATATTGCAAGATGGCAATATCGAGCGGCTCGAGCGTGTCACGAGCAGCGCTTGTAGCTGATGCGCTGCTCATGAACTGCCGGCTCTGGTTGCTGGCTAGCGCTGGGAGATGCGCTTCTCCCTAGTGGTTCCGGGTTGTTATCCAATCCGGAGCTGGTGACGTCAGCGGCACCAGATTCAAAAGGGGCTGAGCACTGCTTCTTTTGTATTCCTGCTGTGCTGCTGCTGTTTCACCATTCCTGTGCTGCTTGTACCTTGTCAGAGGTTTTGTTTCAGCTTCTCCTGGTTTCTGCTATGTGTCAGCTCTTCGGTCAAGTTACTGTTGTTTTCTCAAGTCAGCTTTTCTTTTTTAATGCCAAATATCGTTATCAGCAAAATTACAGATAATATCGAGATACCATTTTTCAGCAATATCGCCCAACCCTAATACAGCAGTCGTAAAAGTGTGCTGAGTAGTTGGCCCGCTAGCTTCCTCTTTACTTGGGACCACACCATAACATATCCCCATGCCTGTAATAGATTTGCTGGAGTTCCATAGATTATTATTTTTACTCAGTGGTGGACTTTACCCAGTATCCTCTGTTTGCTAGACAGCAAGGCACCATAACTGCTTCCCCCATACAAATGTAATGCTCTATATCAGGGCTGGGCAATTATTTTTCTCACGTGTGAAAAATTTGTGTGGTTTTATAGTGGCGTGCCTAGTTTGGTGTCTACAGCGGTTGGCCACATCCCCCATTTTTGCCTGCTCACACACATTTTTCGCTATCCACTATCCTTTTCTGTGCAGAACATTGCTTCTTTTAAAATTGTAAAGGTTTCCTTCTTCCCTTTCATCAAAGATTATTAAGTGTCCATTCTTAAAAGCATTGCATCCAGATGTTGCAATACATTCCTGATGTGCGTCATTGTGCACCCTCCATCCTCCTTGCACAAGTGTGCCACCTGTCCTAAAAGGTAAACTTCTAGAATGCTTAAGAGCAAGACGAGTGTTGACACAATGTGTGCAATCAGCAAGCACATTTAAGATTTTTAAACACCCGATGTGAAAGATCAAAGATAAAGGTAGGAGAATTGCCTTAACACTGGATGAGGCAATCGGGGCTTTAAGATGAACATAATACTGATAGTATTGTTACAACAGATTGTGTCACAGTGAAATGGTGTTTGGGAATCAGGACAGAGTCACACAAGGTGTTTTGAAATAGACGGTCACTAAGATCCTAAAGATGGTGACAAAACTTTGTGTAAAGACGATTAACAACTAACGGATTACTTTGGCAGATACTGAATCGGGACTTCCTTATAACCTGACTGACTTCTGACTGGTACTTTTAAACTTATGGGGTTATTCAATGCAGCTTAGATTTATTTCTTATAACTTCATTCACTTTTTGTACCCTCATACACTTCTGGCCATTATACATAGTAGTTGCCATGTTGCTTTGTAAAGTTTTTAAATGTTTTTAACTCACCCTTTTTTTGAGTGTTTTTGTTACTATTTTCTAATAAAACTTGTGTGCACCACATCCAGAAATATCTTTTCCTTTTTTGTACATAAAACTTTGTGTAAAGTTGCAATGCAGTTTTAAAGCACTCACTATTGAAATCAATGAGATGCATTTCTGCTGTGTTTTAATGATCTTAGAATAGAGTAACTCACAAATTCATAAAGGAGTAATAAAGTTTTGGCCTTTGTATATCAGTAACTAGAAAATGCCTCGTTATTTAGCTTAGAAGCAAGGGATGGGAGCTGATGGATCACAAGGTAACGCTGGTTGGATATAGTTTATTGGAGTATAATGGTGATTATTTAGATCAGTGGTTCAAAACCTTTTTTATTGCCGCTATCCTTTTTAGCATAATTCCTCGTGATTTAGCAACTCCAATAACAAGTTTACGGTTGCAATAGACTGCTACTGTCGCAGTCACAACTTCATTATGGGAATATTGTTGTTGCAGTCGCGGATTTGCTATGGGAATCCGCTGTTTGAGAATTTGATTCCAATGGTCTTGGGGACCCCTGGCCAATTGTCTTTCAACCCCCAGGTTGATAACCGCTGATTTTAGAGGTACCTATAAGGCCTTGGATAGCAGCTCACATTAATAAATATTATGAATATATATATATACTTAAACTACATGATATGACAGTGTTTTTCGCTATCTCCATAATCTGTAGTTTTTTCATGGTTGTTTAAAGCCATATAGTAATCACCAGTAATGTCATCACCTCTGCCCCAGTAATGAAGTATCTGATAATGAATGTTGCCTGTAACACAAGCAAAGCAAAAATAACACAGGCGGGATTGTCCCTTATTCTGAGGTGGAGATATGTGTTGTAAAAGTAAGAACATTTAGTTTTTTACAGGTAGGAAAATAGTGAATGATTATAACTGTGAAGTCGATTAACGATTATATATAAATGGTAAATGTATCTAGCATATGTTCTCTTTATCTGGTTCATATGGTTGTCAGATGACATCTGAAGGGTCTGTTTCATTCAAATAAAGGAAAGCGGTGATCAATGAAGAGACGGCAACAAACCACAGAGCTAAATAAATACGGTTTAGGCTGTATTATCATGCACTTGGGTAGAATTAGGGTGAAATTTTACTAAAGTTGAAAATTACATTTTTTACTTTTCTGCCCATTTTTACCCGTTTGACCAAAAACGTGTGAAAAATAGAGGTGAAAAGGTTGAAAATATAATTTTCGTATGTTTTTGCGGTGAAAAAGTCAAAAGAATCATTTTTGATTTTAGTAAATTTCTCTTGTACTAGTGTCTTCCGAGCTTCAGAGAAGGCTAAAGATTTTCCTGGCTGTGTTTCAGAGTTTGTCCTGGGTATTACAGCAGATTAAACAGTAACCATATTCAGCAGGATTGCACATCAAGCTTCTATCCAGGTTTTTTACAGCATGCACAAGTGATGAATTCCCACATACAGTAAGAGACCCCACAGACACAGATATATACTGTCCATGCCTGTCCAGACACGGCAGTCAGTGTCACAGTGTCCATACCAGTCTAGGCACAGTCACGGTGTGCAGACCTGTCTGATTTGGGTTATACAGTTTTCTGATCTCTAGTTATTCACTGTTCTAGTTTATCAATCAATCCCACTAAGGAGGGTATTTATCAATGTCATTTAAAAAGTGCATGGAGTCACGCAACAGTTTGCTGCATTAGGTACCCATTTGTTAAGATCACTAGCATTTTAAGGTGAAAACAATAACGAAAATTAGATTACGGAAATGGGTTATGTGGCAAGATGCCCACTGATGTGATTGCACTTTGATAGGCACTCCCTAAATAGCTTTTAGTAGTTCATGCTTGGTTTGATTTATTGTTCTAACCTAAATCTAATCAAGTCTAGCAGGTTGGACATTGCATGAGAGTCTTGTCTGGTGTGCAGGAGGGAAAGGTTTAACGGTGGAACAAAAATAAGTAGCTAGGGGCAATCATCTGGGGCTCATTCTCTCTTTCCACCTCCCATAATGATTGCCCCTTTATTTCATGTGCTGGTGGGTCACAGCACTTGGATGATAAAGAATACAAATTGACTTTTATTTTTTCCTCATTCTAAGAGAAACATTGCGTATATTCATTAATTCCAACAGCAATATCCAGATAGCTGTGATGAGTTATTATGAGTTAAGAATGTGTAGTAGTTCTTTGTTTCATGTTGGAGTGCTCTTTCTGCCAAACATTCCATATTCCCAATGCTTTGATAGAATTCCAATGAATTAAAGCAGAATCTTTAATTTTCTGCATCTGTGACATATGTTGGTTGTATTGGATGGGACAAACTACATGCCCCTTTCACATGCACTGGGATTTGGTTCTTATTATGGGAAAGCAGTGGCCTTTTTGTGTTTAGTATTTTAGGTGCTGTGGAATTGTTGATGAAATTTCATTATGTATTATTACTTGTTGGAAATCTGTTGCCTTACACTGTTTTTGCCTTTGCAGCTCCCCCGAGTCCAGTGTCCACTTCTTTCTTTCCACGATGGTTGTGTTTAGACAGCTGGGACTTCTTCTGTGGAAGAATTACATCCTGCAGGTAAGAAGTACTGGCTGTGCGTGGTTAAAAGGTAATTCTTTCTGAAACATATCATTAAATAGAGAGAGGTGTGTGTGTGTGTGTATGTGATATTTATGTATGCTTATGTATAAGAAGTAAAATTCTGGTGCAAGTTGAATACTGAGCTATATGAGAGGAACATTCAGAATATGACCCTTCTTTAAAGGGGCACTATAGTGCTGAAATAACTACACACATACATATAAAACTCCATTATACTAAACCAATTGCTGACACAAATAGTTAAAAGAAAGTTTAGTGTTTAAATAATACTTGCCATTTGTTTCCCTTGATTAGTTTTCATGAGAGTTGACAGGCAACACGAGAATAAAAAGCTGCCTGACTTCTATTGGTTAAGCAGTGTGCTGACCTTTTGGCCACATAAATTAAGTTGGAATGCAGGAAATTACAGAGGGACAGCTGATTTGTGCACATGTAGTAAGTAAGGCAAAAATGTCCAGGGGAGGTACCTTTTCATGGAAAACTGGCCAGTACACATCACACATTTCCTGGTGTGGGAGTTTTGCAGGGCTCTGTAATAAATTTACCTGCTTCAGATGAAACATCTACTGGGGGGAAACACTTCTCACTAAGTTATAGTACTGCATATCAAAAGGTGAAATCTGACTATAGTTCTTCTTTAAACTAATCTCTGTTTAAATCTGCCACTCTTTCTTACAATTCCATGTGTCTTTCTTAAATTCTGGCCTCGCTTGCAGATGACCAAAGTGGCCTGTTTGAAATGTAGAGCCCAGTACGGGCAGTTTCTGTTGTATACTAACTGAGGACCAAACGCATGCCAATGCACACCAACTTCCAACCACATTGGTGATTAGTTCTACTCTACTTCTACAGACTGGAGATTGGTGGTTCAAAATGTTTCTATAAATGTTACAGCATTTTCCTGATTTAGTCAGAATTTATTGGTATGGCCACTGTGAATATAAACTACAGACAACATTGTATTGGCCCATTGTATTTGGTACTCTCTAATGGCTCAGCTGAAAAGACATATGTGCCTCCTGCCTGTATGGATGTTTCTTAGAGTCGTCTGTGATTGTTATTATGTACAGCTAAACCAAGTGTTGTAGCCCTGTGTCCCATTTTTTTGTTTTTCTGGGAGAAGGGGAATAAAGAGCTATGTACCTAGGTGAAATAGGAGAGTGATATAAACACATATGTTTATGAATATTTACAAGCAATACATGTAAGTGGTGAAGGTGCTCTTTATACTGACTGATATGTTCTCGTCTCTTAATTTTTTCCCCACAGAAACGACAAGTCCTGGTAACAGTGATAGAGCTGGCCCTGCCTCTCCTCTTTTCAGCCATCTTGATTGCACTACGGCACAGAGTTCAGTCTGTTACATACCCCAATGCCACTACTTACAATGTGTTTAACCCCAAATTACCATATATACCAGGCCCATGGCCATGGGAGCTAGCATATGTGCCTTCTCACAGTGAATCTGTCAAAAGCATAGCCAGTTCTGTGAGCCATAACCTTGACGTCAGTAAGCAAGGTAAGTTCTGCACTACTTTATTTCATTGAACTATAAACTGGTAGACTGCAAGTGTATTTTGACATTAGGGGTATATTCTCTGTAGTTTCTTATCTCTTTTCCAACATTGTAGTCCGGGGATTTGCCACAGAAGAGGAATTTGAAAATTTTATCAGACATGACAACCATTCGGGCAACATACTGGCCGCCTTGGTCTTTGAACACCATTTTAACCACAGTGAGGACCCTTTGCCCCTTCAGGTAACCAACCAAAGTTTTTAAGTGTGTGTGTGTGTGTATATATATATATATATATATCTCATAGGCCTGCCCAGGCACACCCTAATGGCAGCATGCAGGATGATACACCATGTATAAAAATGCCAATGTGAACCTAGCCTTAAGATTTTTTTCTTTAGGGGCACACCCTAATGAAATGGCTTGCACACATTTATGATATATATATATATATATATATATATATATATATGTTTAAATTAAAATTAGTGCTGGGTTTACATCTCAGGAGCTTATATGACTAGAATGCTTGGTGCCATAGGCCACACCCACTAACAGGCCATACGTCATTCTGCAATAAACTAAAATGTTTAATTTGCATGACTCATAATTTCATGCAAAGTGAAAACACAAATGTTAGGATTAACATTTGAATATTAAAATTATGCCATTGATCCCCTCTGCCTATGTCTTTGACTAGTAGAGAAGCACCCTAACATCTAAGCTGTTTATAGTCGTGCTTGTGGCCACCTTAAGTACTTTCTTGGTTGCAACAAAATGAATACCGGCAAACTTTGTTATGGTTTACTGCTCACAAAACTATGCAAAGTGGTTAGAAGTTAAGGTCTACATCAGTGGTGGTGAACCTATGGCATGCATGTCAGAGAGGGCACATGTGCCGTCGCCACTGCTGCTATCCTCGATCTCCCCCAGTGAGCCAACGCTTCTTCAGTCCAGGCTACGGACCTGACAGTTTTCAGGTTGGATCTATGGCCTACACTGAAGGAGCGTTTGCTCGCTTAAAAGATATGCCCTGCAGAGATCTTCCCCAATGTAGGTGCAATGATTGCACTGCACTGCATTGGTGGCACTATACTGAAAAGGTTCACCCTCACTGGTCTACAGCCTGTGGTCTTGTGCTTTTATCCTCTTGAATTGCAGAAAGGGGTACTTAGAGACCCACCATGTGTGTCACTAAAACTCATGTATATAAAATGTATGCACATGATATGAATATTGAAAATACTGGGGGCAGGGAATTGCATTGATCTAATTTGTTTGCTGCTGAAATAAACTTAAATATGTTAAAGAAGAACTAAAGTAAAAAATAAAAAAAACAGTTAAAATACTTACCTTATACAGAGCCAAATGATTACAGTCACAGCATGAGCTGTGCTGTAATTAGCCGGCAGCTGATCATTCTTCACAGCGCTGGCTGACTGGCAGCCAGCGTGACGCTCCTCCCATCTTGTTTTACCTTGGGTGATAAATACCTTAAACATCATCACGTTCATTGTGGGGGCCAATGAGAACGCTGGTGAAGCATGAAGAAGGAGCTGTGCACTGGCTTCTCAGTCAGCCAGCGCTGTGAAGGAGGCATCGGGGGAAGCGTCGGCTGCCGGCTAATTACAGCACAGCTCATGCTGTGACTGTAATCAGTCGGCTTTGTAAAAGGTAAGTAATTTAACAGTCCTGTTTTATTTTTTTGCTGTAGGACTCCTTTAAGTGTATAAAAACTGGATACAACTAAAAAAATAATAAAAAGAATTTTCTTTTAAAGTTTTATCTTTTTTTTTATATTCTTTTATTGTGACATAATAATATAGTGTACAAAACAAACATTTTTTAAGTGATTTGACATTATTTTCACAAATTATGTTGTATATGTTGTCTTTTCGTGCTGACGTTTGTTTCAATAGATTTACATTTGTTTCTAGTTTTTGCTTTATAATTTTTGATGCTATCCCTTACCCAGTCATTTTATGTTGGTATTTTTCATTTATTGGTCTCTGATAGGAGGATTTCCTCTTAACATTTCTGAGGCGTACCCAGAGCCGGCACTAGGCGTACCATTCAGTATATTGGAATTGTGTTGTTAGTTGATTCTTGATTTCTTTGGGAA
>WMED01015390.1:0-13668 GCA_019650415.1 Pipa parva | reverse complement strand
ACAGATAGCATTTCAATTTGGTTTTGAAGGTGGAGAGGGAATGTACCTGTCTGAGACAAATTGTAATTGTTTTTGATGTATTATATTTCTTATCATGTCAGTATGATTTGATTAAAGGCAAAATGTTTTTTTTTATTTTTTTTCTCCTTTTTTAATTATCCATGAAGGAAGGACTTATCATCCTGTGACACAGTACTAGCAGTACTGATATGCTTATTCCTTTATGTGTTTTATATGCTGTCAATTCAATTAAAGTAAACCTTGTATTTGTAGGATTAGGTGCATTTCCCTATTTTTTTTTCTGAAAATAAGGCATTATAAAGTCTTGAGGACCATTTGGACTTCTGTAGTACTGGGGCCAGCAGGAGTTACTGACTAAGGAACAGTCCGTGGGGAAATAATCCTATTTAAAGTGCACCTGTCACCTAAAGACTAATACTAATTTAGGTTGTACTAATGAAATAAACATTTTGTGTATATATATATATATATATACTGTATATATATATAATAAATGTACCTGTTATGCAGTGTTTCTCTCAGTCATCTTCCCAGTCAGCCTGACTTTTCTTTCCCAAGTTCCGAGTGGGTGGTGTTAAATGATGATTGACTGATTGACATAGCTCCTCCAATGAGATCCCTTAAACCATGATCTGATTGGAGGAGCTATAATGTCAATCATTTAGCCACGCCCACCTGACACTCTGGAAAGGAAAGGAAGGCTGACAGGTAAGATGACAGAGGGAAACGCTGTATAAAGATACATTTTTAAAATTCATATATATTTACAAAATGTTTATTTCATTAGTACAACCTAAATTAGTATTAGTTTTGAGGTGACAGGTGCACTTTAAAGTCATTTTATGTGTTTATTATATTTTTTATATAGCACAACATTTCTATCTATTGCTAAATACCTGAAAATCAGCCAAAAAACCCTCCACTGAAAAGGAAATATGCTGTAAGTGTTCTTAAAATAGAAGGTGTTCACAGTACTTCTGCTAGATGGATAGCATTTCCACATACTGTATAACGAAAATGTAAAAGGTATGACTAGTGCTGATGGGAAAGTGGGAAGAGCCATGCAAATTATTTCTCCACCCCTGAAGTCGATGAGGTAAGGGTTTATAAAGACACTGGTAAGTGTAATTTAATCTGGAATCCTGTTGAAGTAAATTCCTGCAACCTGGCTGTGTGTTATATAACCTTTCTATGACACGGAGAGGTTATTTACAATCTGTTCCACCAGGCATTGCAATGTGGAACCTGTCCTTTTAATGCAACTGACAAAGAAAACAAGTTCCTAATTTATGTGTCTGGATTTGGAAATCTGGAATCTTGTTTTATTTTCCCTATAGTTGAGCTGTATTTTGCTGTATACATTGTTTACAGATTTCAGCATGATCCTGCCGCACTCGTTTCTTCTAAGAACACTACTGGTAGACCTCAGCACTCCAGTCTGACAATGTATTGAGCAATTTACCTTTAATCAGCGGGAACTGCCTAAATATGTGTGTTATATCTAAAGTACCATAACCCTGTATTTAAATAACTGCCATGTTCGGTGTTTCTGGTCATTTCTAAGGCATGGCACTGCAATATCTAGGAACTCATAGTTCAAGGTTGAAATGGAAACCTCATTTAAGTGCTACTGCACTTCCTCTACACTCAAACCACAATTTTTGTCTTACAAGACAGCTGTGTGCCAGCTCACAATGCTCATGCTCCACTTCACATCTGATTGACAACTATAAGTTTTCTGGCAGCTGAAAACCACTGCCACCTGTTACTATTCTGAAGTGGCAGAAGCCTAGCAAAAAGTCTGCTTGAGAGGGCTTCATAACATGATCATGTGATCTCGTGGGCCTCTATGCCGGGGAGCTGCTCCCCAGCTTAGAGGCACGTGTGGTCATGTGACCGCGATCCTACAAGTGAGCTCAAAGCATATGCGCTTTATGTCTCCCCAGTCAGTAACACTGACAGCTTCCCCAGTCAGTTACTGAGAAAGCTGTCAACATTACTGGCTGGGGAGGCTTTGTTTCTTTTTGGTTTGCTGTGTGTATTAAAAATATGAAACTGTTCTCATAAGGACTAGATTCTCTGAAGTTACCTGTTCAGTCAGGACTTGTGCTGCTTCTCTGGGATCATGGCACTGGTTGATAATATCACAGATCTCTTGACTGCTTACAGTGAAGTTGATGCCATCAGTGGTCAGCACCAGGAAGGCATCATCTGCATGATGTATCTGCACATGTAAAGAAGGTAGAATATCATTTTAACAAGACACGGTGAAGATAATGGGAGAGTCATAACACCTATTAAAAAAAGAGACTATGGGACAAACAGAAGAAGCGCTAGAAAAAACATGTACGTATATAAAATTAACAGAAGATATAAGAAACCATAAGTAAATAAACTAGTAAACAATCAGATAGATAGAGAAGACAGTGTCTCTAATGGTGATGTACTGCTCTTCTTAGAAGCATATATCTTTAATGCTCCCTGGATGATGTGCATTCGCTCCCATGTGACTTCTAAGAAATGCCGATGTGGGGCTTCCCTGGGAGGGCAGCTGCAGAGGAACGCGCTTCCTCAGAGGGATCACATGAACTGGATGACGTAGAGTCGCCGGCGGTGTCTGAGGAGGGGTTAAGCAACATGGAACTGCTAGACAGCACTTCTTTACAGGTAAGAAATGTCAGTTTAAAAAAAAATGTATTTACTGAAAGATTTAAATTAGCATAAATAAACAAATGTTTTTTTTCTATTTTGTTTTTGGCTGACGTGTTCCTTTAAGATTTTGGAAACCCCCTCATGTTACATGCGAGATAAGAAGTGCTTTACAATTCTAGTCTGACTTTGGCATTTGACTGCATTTGGTAAACAGCCCAGTGTGCAGAGTTCTAAAGTTGTTGCACAACCAAAGTAACAAAGAGTCATACATTTCAGCATGACTGATTGAATAAAATGTCGTCTTTAAAGTAAATAAGCTTTTAAATAAGGAATATGTGGAATCATTGCAGACCAAATAAGTAATTCCATCACGCGAGTTTTATTTATCAGCCACAAGGTGTCACAAGTGATGTTCTCTAAGGAAACTATCCCTCATGAGAGGAGTATAAACAGTGCAAGTGCATATTATATAATGACGGAATATATATTTATCAGTTAATGGCAACACAGTGCTACCCCATACCCCCACACCTCTCTGAAACGCCTTTGGACAAGGTGTTCACATTAGTGACTCAGTGTGACTTTACGAGCTTGCTCCTTTTGCGTAACAGAATTATTCAATTTCAGTACAGCAGTTGGTTGCATTAGGCAGGCTGGGAATGGGCTGGTGGTCATGATGCTGGAACGTCACTACTAACATTTCCACAAGTTCATTGTGATTGTGAAAATCACAGTCCTGCCAAATACTCTGTAGCAACTGGATTATCGAGGCAAAGCCAGTGCTACACGTGGAACTAGACTGTCTTTAGAAAGTGACGGACATGCTAAACATAGAGGCCAGTTTGTTAATAGTCTAACAGATCCTCTTGACCTTCAATTAGAATTGAAGTGTCAACCTTATATTATATAAACCTAATAACACAATCATGATTTATGACCTCTGTTTGCCAAGGATCCATAAGGGAACAGAGGGCAGTAAGCTTTGACATTTCTTACCTTTACTTGCATAGTTTCTGGTTCAGCTATAACTCCCATGGATTTCAGATCCATGTCCCCTATGCTCCTGGTCATTGCAAGCCTGCCATTCACACGGGGATGCCCGACGCTGTTCCAAGAGACAAATCCACCACTGTTTCTAACCCTGTTGAAAACCAAGAAATATTGACTTAAACACTTTGTCCAGTCTTAAAATCCTTGTGATAATGCAGCACCAATGTATATAGAAATATGGTCTGTTGTTAGCTGAAATATAGTTTCCTTAAATACCTTAATTCCTATATGATATGTACTTCTGCTAGATTAGTAGTCATCTCACAATCCACAGCCCAGGATCATCAAATGAATGAATTGCTGCTCCTCCTTACTTCCTGGCCTATGTGAGGGACGTTAGTCCCTCACATAGACTCGCCCCCTCCAGTTTCAGCAAAAATAACAGACTGCACATGCCCAGACTGATCTCTCAGTAAATTGGCCCTTCTTGGTTCCATTGGACTTCAATATTATTTGTTTGATATCTCTTATTATTAAAAAAAAATGTTTTCTTGACAACAAGCCATAGTTGCAATTGCCCTCCTATCATCCGCAGCAAAAGTCTATTACCAGGTATTATTGGTTTGATATTTGGACATGGAAATAACTTAATAAATCTTCAGTTTTTAATAAAATAAATAAAACATCATTGTGCATGTAATATATAGTAATTTAATAATACTTAGATTGTAAGCTCTATGGGGCAGGGATCTCCATCCTATTGTGTCAATCACAACCTGGTTTATGCTTGTAAGTTACTCACTTGCAATGTATAATGCACTTTTTCCCATGTCTCTATTGTACTTGTATTGCTGAATTGTACAGCGCTGTGTAAATTTGTGGCACTTTATAAATAAAATTATACACACATACGTATACATATCTGAACAAATAAGATGGACTACCTATGATTCAGACATTTTAAAGGAGAACTAGAGTAATAAAGAGAAATAAAATATATAGACAAGTGTTATGTATATATTACAAGTAGCGCTGTTCAATATCTCTATTTATAAATGAGCAAATATTAATTCATACAGATTATTTAACAAGGTCCTTTTCCATATGATGTAACAGCTGCAAGGAAGTCAAGCCCTTGGTGCACAAAGGACATGTGATTTATGACTATGTAAAGCACTTGATTTTTATTGGTCATGCTATATTCAGACAGGGAAAACAGTGTTACTGATCCAATCAGGTTACGTTTCAAGGCTGGAACATTACAGAACATCTGGATTTTTTTTTTAATGCATCAATTTAGAAGTCAGTTAACTGGGCTACTTTATTATGTGTGTGTTTGTAGGTAGCTTTAGTTCTTCTTTAGGATTAAAGTTTTTCATAAGACTACATTATACCATGTACAGTGGATACAGGCATGTTGAACCTGCTTAGATAATAATGTAAAAATACCTTAGTTTTTCCTCCTTTCGCTCAGGTGTGTGGTCAGTGGTTAGTTTAAAGGGTTTTCCTTTCCGACATAGCAATGCACGGCTGTCCCCGACACTTGCTACCACAAGCTCAATGCCATTTCGTAACAAAGCCACAGTTGCAGTGGTCCCACAAGTCAATGAAGAAGCTAAAACATCATAAGCAAAAGATCTATTGAAAGTTGAAACAAAGAAACAAATAAACAATGCAATTGCCTTTCAATTCTTTTAGGGTTTTAGCATAAAGGTAGAATTTCATACTGCACGTCCTTAGTCTAATAAACTGTTCTTATGTTTGGAGCAGGAACTACTTCTGCCCATTCTGTTTACTAATGATATAAGTGCATTGTAACAATGTAGTTGTGCTTAGTGTACGATGCCTGCCACTGGGATCTTATAGCTGCCATCAGGGAGATGTGACTATTGTGGAGATCAGCACACCCCTATAACCATAGCTATTAATGTTCACTTAGAAAATGTTTCAGTACATTTCTGGATCTCCCCCTTTAATCAGTTTTCTTTTTGTTTTACAAATATCAAGTACCTTGTGCATACTAAAGTCGGCTTCACTAAAATCCCTCTGTTCATCAGTTTTTTACTGGTATTATGACTTGATCATCAAGTTGATTGACAGGTCTCCAATTCCCAATACATCAGGAAGTAAGGATTACCCTTCTTTAATGGCAACCTCAGCTAATGACTCAGTAGCCCATTCACAGCTTCTGGAACTCCCATAGTTCCTAGTTCCATTACGACCACACTATTATCTACTGGGGTCAGAAACTCTTTTTTTGTAGTATTTTCTCATGATTTTGTTCATTTGAATGATAAGAAATGACTTAAATGCCAAGAGAAAATGTAGAGCCAGAAAAATATCTATATAATTGCATTGCAAAGATTTTCCACTTTCATTTGAACAGTGTGCGCCTACCGTTAAAAGAAAGATGAGCCTGTCTGGCAAATGCTTTGTCTATATTTAAAAAGGCTTTAGTCAGCACTTTTTCCATGTCGCACTCCTGCAAAACGAATGGCCTGCGAATAAAAGATGTAAATATATTAATAATAGCTGACTACAGAATGAAAACCGGAAAGCTATTTAAAGAACAATCATATACAAATTTAAAAACAGTGCTCGATTAGCACTAAGGAAAAAGTGGCACACGCAGTGCCAGCTCTGCCATTAGGCAGTATAGGCAAATACTAGGGGCGCCACCTGCCAAGGGGGGCGCCCCCTAGCATTTTTATTTTTTTTTTTACAATGTGCCGGCCGGCTGGGAGAGATTACGTCCAGCCGCGGCTCAACTTTAAATCTCCCAATTGGCAGCCGCAGCTGCTTGTCGTGAGATGTGAAGTACAGCCGCGACTGTCAATTGGGAGATCTAAAGTTGAGCAGCGGCTGGACAGCGGTGTTTGAGGTGAGTGGGGGCCGCGGGGCAAGGGGGGGCGGCGTGGAACGGGAGGGGGAAAAGCGCAGGATGAGGGGGGAGGGGGCAATGCGGGACGGGGGCCGCCGGGTGGGGGTTGCCTAGGGCGCCAATAGGGCCAGGGCCACCTCTGGGCACACGTGTTGGTATTCCAGGGTATCACCTGGGTTATTGAGCTATTTTTGTAATTTAATTTAAATTGACCATTTTATGGTTGGTTCATTGAACATACAAGTGTTTATATATGAAAAATCCCTGATCCTCAGTTTACTGATGGATATGGTCCACCACATCCGATTGCTTCTGAGCTGACCAAAAAAAAAAACAAAAAAAAAAACTACTATACAAATAATACCAGTTTTATAGCTTGATCGCTACGCATCGAGATAAATGGTTAAATGGTGCAGGTTTTCTAATATATCAAATATCATCAAAACACAATTTTACCCCTTAACATCTTGGTACATAAATTCCTCTGGACATATTACACTAGGGATGCTATTATCCTCCATTGTTTTGAGTACATTTCACAGTGGATTTTGATTTAAAAAAAAAAAAAATGGTTGTGTTTGTCAGACACAATAAGCATGCTAATTAACACAAAAGATGTCAGTATTCATTAGAGGGGACCCCCAGGAGGGGGAGCCAGAGCGCAGCTTCATAGCTGTAACGATCTCTGTGAAACTACCTTCATTCTTCAAGATAAGGGCGAAAAGTTGAAAAGGCCGTTTTCAACCTTTCGATCGACAAATTTGATAAACAAATGTGAAAATTATTGAAAAGTTTCAGTTGAATTTTCGATATCGCGATATGGAATTTTCTCGTCGAAATTATCGATACTCTGGGTTTTTCCATAGACACAGACTGAAATGTTATATTGAATTTTTCAATATCGCGATATCGGGAAAAAAAAATTGATATCGCAATATAAAATTTTCGATATTGCGGTAAATTAATTTTATCGTGTATAAAATCAATATCGCCATATCGATTACATTGTTCTTTTAGACTTTTATTAAATTTTGTCCTTAAAGTTCGTCTTCTGATGTAGATATAGGGGGGAATTCACCATTCAGAGAAGTGAGCTCCGAAGCCTTCGGCTCACTAAGCAAATGGTATTATGCACTCGCTGATGTCCTGCGCGCGGACATCAACATGCGCATTAAAGGAATTTCAGTCTCGGCGAGACCAAAAGAGTTGCCTCACTGAGAAGGGAATCTCTTTAATGCGCATGTTGATGTCCGTGCGCAGGACATCAGCGAGCGCATAATACCATTTGCGAAGTGAGCCAAAGGCTTCGGAGCTCACTTCTCTGAATGGTGAATTCCCCCCATAGTTTCCAAATGTTTATGGCAATGTCTTTGGAACAACGAGGACATCAAGTGGCAGTTAGTGGTATATAGATAAACAGATGTATAGATAGAATAAATTGATGGATGGGAAGACAGACAGATTACTATTGAATACTAAAACTAGCATAATGTTAATTAAATATTTTTCTGGTAAAATATTCTTGAAATTTTTTTTATTTTGTTTTTAATTAAGTATCAGTATCTGTCAATATATGCCATGTGTCCAAACAACACCTTTGTCGCCAGGCATCGCCATTTTCTTTCTCCATTCATAATCGCATGCCCTTCAGTCCCTGTGTGTGCGGGCTGGGTATTAGCCAAATTACTGTAGTTATTCTGGTTTTAAGGTCTAATTTTTTTCTGATTATTGGGAACCCCTCTGGTTCAGGGGCCCTTATGCACTCCCACCCCCCACAAATGACCATGCAGTCCCACCCCCCACCACTGCTAATGACCATAAAAATGTCACTTACTTGATATAGTCTTCCATGAATCTGTTGCAGAAGTCAGCTGCTGCAGCCCCACCATGCCCATCATAGACAGCAAAATACAGCACATCCTTTGTTATTCGAGAAAAGTGAAACCTGTCTTCGTTTTGATTCCTCTTCCCCAGCAGAGTGGAGTAGCCAACTTTAGACAGGTTGATATGAGGAATTAACTTGCCATATTTTATACTGGGTGGAAGCTGAATAGGTTCATCAATCCTATTGTCCCAAATTCCAAACGAGTCCCAAGCCGCAGGGCGGCCACTTCCATCAACATCAAAACGTGCAGAGAACCAGCTGTGGCTGATGGGTGGGAAGTGATGTCTGCTATTATTTTGCAGAATGCATGAAGTCAGAAAAGCTTTCCTCCTTACTTGAGAACCTCCATGCTTTATGAAGGTAGTTAAAATAGCAGGTGACATTCCTTGAATAGGCTAGACGTGGAGAAAAATAGGCTTCTGATTCCAGTATAGAAAATTCACAAAGGATTTAACTTCACCGTCTGTAACAAAAATAAAAGGCAGGTGATAAAGATAATAAAAATAATAATTTATTTAAAAGACAATAAAAATATATCTGCACTTGAATGCGACACAGCACTCAAAGATATGTAACCTGTACCTGCTGACTGAAAACTGACTACAAAGCTACAAATGTACCTGATTTAGTTATAGCACATGACTATTCTAATTAGTACTTCTACCACAAGTACGTTGCTCTACCCTATTGCAACTCTCTTTCTGGGACTTTCTCTAGGTTTATAAAAGAAACCCAGCTAATGCTCCTTTAGTCCCTAGCAAAAAAACTCTTCTGACATCAGTAATATTATATGTTATACTATAACCGTTGCTGCCCCTCTAAAATAAGATTTTTGTATGTATAATTTTATTTATTTTTATGGTTTACCATCTGCCCTACAATGTTTCTGTATAACATCAATCGATTTCCTAGGATTTGGCCCATATCATCGAAACTTTTGGAAATCTAGCCAATCTTTTGGAAATCTAGCCAAAGTACTAATGTAAAGTAATGAAAAATTCGATGGAAAAGTTTTGATCAGTGAAAATCGATTAAAAAAAAGGCTGAATTTGCCCTTTCAAGTTTATCCCCTGTAAATCTCTCTGTTCGATTGGTAAATATCGATTCATACCTATATATATATATTTTTTTATTTATTTAAATTTTGCCTTTAGAATGTGCAAAAGTAAATACCAGTAGTGGAAGAATATAGGTGGAAGCTACCATCTGTTACTGCTACCTGTACAACTCTAGCAAGGGCACCAAAAAACACAACTATATAAATGAAAGTGTTATCTGAAGTACAAAAAATAATTACTATATAATTCAATAAAAAACGAGGTGAACTGGGACATACTGTAGCTTGACCAAAAGGCAAATTTAGTGATTTTGTTTTCATATCTATGAATAGTAAAACTTGTCCATAATTTGTTTGTTAATTTAAGTGAAAATTCAAAAACAATGTGGGCACATCTATTTAATAGAGGAAGTTTGGTCTCCTTTTAAAAAAACAAAAAAAAAACATGTTTTGCTTTGAAACCTGTGCCTCCCAAAGAAGCATTTTACTAATATAAACTGATTAAAAGTAATAAACATGATGCAGGTTTCCTGCTCCTTTCCTCTAGCATGCTTGTTAGATAGCGGTGTAACAGCCTAATTCACCATAGTGCGAAGTGAGCTGCGAAGCCTTCGGCTCACTTCGCAAATGGTATTATGCGCCTGCTGATGTCCGCGTGCAGGACATCAGCGGGCGCATAATACCATTTGCAAAGTGAGCCGAAGGTTTCGCGGCTCACTTCGCACTATGGTGAATTAGGCTGTAAATCTGAAATAGGAACTACAATGATACCAAGACACAAGGAAGCATGCAAAATATGCTTATCCCAACATACAGTGCGCACATGGGCATACACTGAAATAGTTACAGGGGGGAGTACTGGGACACAACTTCAGCACTACCACTTTATGTAATGATGCAGCAGGATAGTGGGGGATATTGGTGCCAGCAATCCATTATAGAGCTCTGGCTGCTTGGACTACTCCTGATGAGTCCCTCCAAGTTGAGGAGAGCACATAGCTATGGGTGTCTTCAGGGGGGACACTTCCCACCCCCAGAAGGTCACAAGCTCACAGACTTCTAAACCAAAAGGGGAGCATCGGGAATCATTCTGGCCTGCCAATGTGCCCTTAGTCCTGCCCTAGCACATTGGGAGATTCTGATTGCTCCTGATATGTCTCTTGACAGTGACATCATAATGTGACATGACTGATGTCATGCAGCCCCCTCCCTTCACTCTGAATTATAGTCCGCAGATGACCATGGTCATAGTGGCTACTGTACAGCATGAGGGTTTGGAGGCCATTGATTGTAAATGTCTTCCAAAGGGAGTGCTTGTTCCCCTGAATGCCCTGACCTGGGAGTGGCAAGAAGTGAAGATGCTAAAAGAGATCTGGATTATTAGAGGGTTATTGGCTAAAGTCTAAATTATTGGGTAAAGGTGTGAATTCGCCAGCTAAAGACAGTCGCAATCAGAGCCGGCTCTGGCTCTATTGGCGCCCTAGGCGCCCCCCCCTTCCGGCGCTGCCCCGCCCCCTCGACCGGCGGCCCCGCCCCCTCCCCTGGCGCCCCCATCTCGCGCCACCCCCTCTTCCGGCGCCCCCATCCCGCGACAACCCCTTCCCCTGGCGCCCACCCGCGACGCCCCGCCCCCTCCCCGGCGCCCACCCACCCGCGATGCCCCGGCGCCCACCCACCCGCGACGCCACGCCACGCCCCCTCCCCGGCACTAGGGGCGCCCCCCTGGGCAGGAGGCGCCCCTAGCATTTGCCTACTCTGCCTAATGGCAGAGCCGGCACTGGTCGCAATAGACTGTTACTATTGCAGTCGCTTCTTTATAACGAGAATATTATTGCAGTCGCAGCTTTACAATGGGAAAATTGTTGCAGTCACAGATTTGCTATGGGAATCCGCTGTTTGAGAACCTGACAGTCGAATTCTCATTTTAGTCAATAACCCTCATAGTTTCTTCTCTTCTCCAATATTAATCTCTCCTGTGCAATTAACTGTTTGAATCAGGACCTCTCCACAGGTGTTAGCTTAGACATGGCTGTTGTTTCATTTTTAGATTGAATGTTAAAGGGGAGATCTAGTTTCTTTATCATGTCCAGCTATCCTAAGCCTACCTCTGGAAAATCACATTGCTGTGCCTCTAGCCGTCATACTCTTCATCCTATCCTGTGACTATGCAGCAAGAGTTTCAACTTGGAAATATTTCTTGTTGATGCTGCAGATTCTAGAACCAAATATATTACTGCAGACAACATGAGTTAAAGTATATACTGTGTGAGTGTGTTTAATAAATATACTATAAGTTAACATTAAATTAATCAACAGTGCACTAGTCCAGTTTTCTAAGTATAGCAAATTATTTCAATGTAAAAAATATGGACATAAAATACACTACTGTGGTCGCAACAGACCAACTCGCTGTTCCTAGTGCAGTTCCAAATCAAAGTTAAAAGATGGGGCTCATGTGAGATTAAACACAGAGAGACACACAATTATTTCTTTTTGGAGTGAATCTACTTTATTGCTTGAGAATACACTCTTTTATACTTTAACAGTAAGGCTAGGTTCACACTGACATTTTGAAAAACGCTGGCGTATTTTCTAGACACATGTTTCTAAATATGCAATGTATATATGTCTAGTGTGAACCTAGCCTAAGCTAAAAACTAAAAGAAACTAAAAAAATAAAAGAAGGTACATCCCACGTGATGCAGAATATATTTCTCTAAATCAGTGGTGCACAACCTACGGCCCGTGGGCCGTATCCGGCCCATGATGCAGAGCTATCTGGCCCGCCTCGGTTCTGCTTCTCCCTCTTGTCTTTGGTGCAGAGCTCAGTATAAATGTAGCTATCTGCCCACTTCCCGGAAGTCTCCTGCCACTGGAACGCCTGGGATATGCGACTTTACCTAAAAAAAAAAAAAAGTCTCATATCTCAGGAGCTTCGGTGGAAGGAGACTTCTGGGAGGTGGGCAGATAGCCGCATCATACGGAGCTCCGCACCAAAGACGAGGGCAGAGGTGCAAGCAGTTCCTCGTGATCCTCACACAACAAGCTGGCACACAGGTACAGGAGAGACTTTATTTGAGAAAAGATAATGAGAATATTGTCACAGTTGTGACTTTACTATGTAAAATTATCGCAGTTGCAACTTTAACATTTATTGCAACTTTGAAGCCGCCCATGACGCATGTGTCGCAAATTTATATGGCCCCCCAGGCCAAAAAAGGTTGGGCATCACTGCTCTAAATCAACAGAACACTAGCATTTGGTTAATTAAAATGATAACAATGTTATTCAGAGAGCTGCCATTCAGATAAGATCAAACAGATAAACCAGGTGTCTCCTCTCTATATACAAATAGTAAACTATTGTTATTTTCAGGAATTCCAGGGACAGGCAATTGAAATGCTAATTTAGATAAGCTGACACAGGGTTACAGCTACAGTAAAATGTTAAAATAGTTTCTACAGAATAATCATGGCTGCGATATCGCATGTCCATCCATCCATCACATACATGATTTGTACCTCAAGTGGATATTAATCTCCCATAATCTGTCATGTTAAAATAATCATATTTAAGATTGTGCAAATCCATAAACATCATTTTACAGATTGTTAATTAAAGATAGAACGTTTCTGTAAAATTAATGTTTAAAGTGCACCAGTCATCAAAAAATGACATTGCTTAGTCTAGCATAATATGCTAGACTAAACAACTTTGTCAATTAAATTAATGAAAAAATACTTACCTATTACATGCTGTCCCTCGGTGTATCTTCCTGCCAACCCGACACTCAGCAATCAGCTGCTGTAGTGTCGGGTCTGGGAGGCAGTCCTCTGAAGCCGGCTTACTTGATTGACAAGTAAGCTGGCTTCATGACACGATCATGTGATCACGCGCCTCTATACTGGGATGCTCAAAGCATATGCGCTTTGAGCCTCACCAGCCAGTAACACTGACAGCTTCCTCAGTAACTGACTGGGAAGCTGTCAGTGTTACCCGCTGGGGAGACTCAAAGCGCATATGCTTTGAGCTCCTCAGCTTGCATGATCACATGATCATGATCCTACGAGGGAGCTCAATGCATATTCGCTTTGAGTCTCCCCAGCCAGTAACACTGACAGCTTTCCAGTCAGTTACTGAGGAGGTTGTCAGTGTTACTGGCTGGGGAGAGTCAAAGCATGC
>WMED01015389.1:0-13669 GCA_019650415.1 Pipa parva | reverse complement strand
CGCAACCAAAGGCACCAAGTGGAGATGGCAGCCCCTAGCCCTTTACATCATTATTAAACACATGCACATGTGCATCATTTTCTTTTCTTTTTATTTATCAGTGTGCGTACTACACTTTCAGTCAATTACTAGGACATCTACTGTTACCAGCTTCACAATAGTGTATGAGAGACACACACATCTTTAATAGTAAAATTATAATTTAATTCAGGCATGAAAAACATACACATCATTTCATGGGCACAAGGCAAGTTATTAGTCAAACTGGAGTCTTAGGCAAATCTAGTGGGGCTCCCCCAGAGCTGTCCACCTGACTCCAAATGAGACCCTAGCAACACTATGCACAGTGCTGTTGCAGACTTATGTGGCTCTGCTCTTCTCAAACACTTCTAATTAGGAGTTAAGAGCAGTTTACATATTGCCTTATTTTGTCCAATGCTCAAATGGATCTTAACTCAGCTTACAATAGTGGTCTGTGAAGGATAGACATTTTCAGGAGTTAGAGACCATAAAAAAGAGAAAGAAACTCTCATATAAAGGTGCACACACATATACATTTTATTAAATAACAAAAAAATTGAAGTGCCAAACTGACAAAGACAAAAAAATATATTAAAAGCATTTAAAATAGCAAAAAACAAACTGGCAGAACCTTGTGATATACAAAAATTCAGAAAGATGAATAAATAGCATAAATATGATATAAATAAATAACTAATGATTTAGAATAGCTAAACCCCTTTAAAATTACCATCAGTGCTGTCAGTAGCAAGTTTGGAAACCCGGATCAAAGAATTCAATTTAAGGCAGAAATTGCCGGGGGTACGCAAATGCATACAAGGAGACCAACAGTAAGGTGGAACGCCGAGTGACAGGAGCACCCGAGGAAAAGGTTGCAGGGGGAAAGCACAAGGTCTTCCAGTTCCCTGGACGCTTTTCGTCAGGAAAAGACTTCTACTTCACTCGGCGTTCCACATTATTGTTGGTCTCCTTGTATGCATTTGCATACCAATCCAAGCAGGATTTGCCTTGGAAGAGGGGTAGTCTTATATGACGAGTATATCCCAAACTCTATATTTTAACTGGAAAAGTTATGGGTCGTCTTATACGCCCAGTTGTCTTATACTCCGGCAAATACGGTATGTTATAGGAAATGGTCTGCATTAAAATACAGAAAGCAGAAATGAGTAGAAATTTATTTTGCATACACATGTGCTGCTGTGAAAAATACGATTTTTCAAATACTGCTAAAATACAAATTTACAGTGACAGTGAATGAAAATCATTGCTACTCCCATCTTAAGGAAAGTAAGTTGTTTTTCCTGGGCCAGAATTGTGTACATAATCATCATGTTTGAGTGTCTCTTGCTTACCTCCAGTGCAGTTACCACAATACTCAGCAGAAGGACCCAGAACACCCAGATTACAATACACTTTTTTTTTTGCCACTGACTAGTTCAATACTAGGCACAAATGCCTACTTACTTTTTGGGGGACATGGCTGGCAGCACCTTGTGGTGTCTAATATAACAGTAACAGTTGGGTGACATTATTATTTTAAATTATTGCATTTAAACATTGCTCAAATTAGTCAAAGAGATAACCAAGAATATTATATATTTTTTTTACTCTTCCCAAATTTGAAATCCCCAAAGATCTCCAGCTCCAAAAGTCTCTGTGACCTGTGTAACCTCTGTGTGTACCCTCTGCAGCCTGTACCTTGTGTGCTTTGTTTTACTGGGACTTTAAAAAATGTTCCTGAATTCATGCCTTTTATGCCATGTTAACCTGTCATTGGCATTTGAACCTTTTGTTTACCTGCCTTCTGAAAATGCATAGTTAGGATACTACTAAAAAGAAAATGCAGAGTTTTGACTAAAAATTTTTTTAAACAGCGGTATTTTTCTTTAGAAATACCATGGAATGTTGTTATTTGGACTTTACATTTGGAAGTTAATTTAAGTCCTTGACTGCTAGGTTTTGTTTCCATGCAGTGCCTCTAGGGCAAGCCTACTGCCTTAACTCCAAGTTGGATAAGATGAGGGCTTGAATGAAATTCTTCAAAATAACCAAAGAAAGAAAAGGATGGCAATATCACTAAGGGATTCAACAGTTTTTGTATCAGCATTAACAATATGCTTAAAAATCGAGAGAAAAGAGTCAAACATCACCCCAACACAATATGTAGATTTAAAAGGGTTGATGAGTACATCAACTGCAATGGAATAGATAGGGGGAAGGCCGAGTTTAGGTAATAACATGGTCAATTCTGCTTATCAAATTTTAATGTGTTTCTGCCAGTCAATTTTAGGAGATCTGTAGAATATAAGATTTATTTATGAAATATTTATTCTGGTTTCTGGGTTGGAGTGTGTCCAATAGTAACTTGTGTAAAGGAAGACAAGAAAGTTTAGTCTTTGTTAAGAAAGAAATGTATAAACTTGGAATTCATTTCTAGTATTTTGTGGATAGCAGAGAAAATTCACAATTGTTCTTCTTTTTCATTGTTGACAAATCGTTGAATTTCTTGTTCTGAATTTTTATGTTTTTGTTCTTGTTTATATACTCAAATGATTAAATGATGCTCAAATGATCTCTTGGTTGCTAGGGTTCATTTACCTAGTAACCAAACACTGAGTTAGGTACCAACTGGAAGAGCAATACTACAGAGCTTGAACAGAAAGATTAGTAATGAAAAAGAATTATACATAAAAAAAAAAATATATAAAGCCTTTGATTAATTGATTTTCTGGTTGCCAGGGGTAACCAATGAAATTATTCAAAATTAATGAAAAGACTAGGGTAATTCACCATTGTGCGAAGTGAGGCGAAGGATCTGGACCTCACTTTGCACAATGGTAAATTACCCCCTAAATCATATAAGTGAAACAGTTCAAATAACAGAAAAAAAAACTACAAACATTCAAATGACCAAATGACACTATTCACAAAATAATGGATGGGGCATATTTACTAAAACTAATTTGACCATATCCATTGGTTTCATCCTATCTCGTTGTAAATTTTTGTTTCCTTACTACTACTACTACTTCCATACTATTTGATTTTCCTGCTTTATTAAGGATCGATCAAAATGTTAATACCATTGAAACAAAAAAAAATATCAATCAGTGGGCAGGGAAACACTTCTCAATATTCTTCTGCCCCTTCCATTATAGATTGATATTGATGTCTCTTTTCAATGGAAAAATATTTTGGACTTTGGCTAAGTTGGTTTTCACCAGCCTGAGGGTGTAGTACTCTTTCGGTCAATAAAAATATTTTTGAACAGCTTAGTAAATAGAATAAAATAGCAATATTATTAAAACTTGGTGAAATAGTTTTTCTCTGCATGCATTTACTAGTCATAAACTCTAGTAAATGTCCCCTTAGGGTGAAATTTATTAAAGTCAGAAAAGCTTTTTTGGCTTTAGCAACTTTAATCGGGAGAAGGCTTTGAAGTTTCTCCCGGTAAGTATCGTGAGATTTGCATCATGTGATACTTGCTGTGAGAAACTTTTTGATTGGATATATACATGGAAAGTTAGCTGTACTGTATGGCTACGTCTCCATGGATATATTTAGTTAAAAAAAGTTTCTCACGTAAGTATCGCACGATGCAAATCTCGCGATACTTAGTGGGAGAAACTTCAAAGTGTTCTCCCGATTAAAGTTGGAAAAGCCGAAAATGCTTTTCCAACTTTAATAAATTTCGCCCGTGTTAGTTTCAAGAGGAAAGTCCCAAAAAATGTGTTCACTGATGTAAATTCCAAAACTTGCTTTATCTAAACCAGAACACCTTAGGCTAAATTGTAAATGGAAAACAGTGGTTGAGATCTCAATCCTGTTGTGGCATCTTGCTAAAGGGAGGAGGGTGAATCTGTGAAGTGCAGCCTCCAACACAGCAGTCATTTTGCAAGCCATACACAGAATGTTTTCATAGCTATGGACCAACCTGTATTCGATGTTTGTGCCTTGACATGATTGAATGTAATGTATAAACGTTAAAAAAAAAAATACAGAATTAGAGGTGCAAAGAAATGCTGTTAAATAGATAGTAAAAGGAAAGGATCCTTTCAATGCTGGGAAATGCATTGCATGTAACATTTAAAATAGGATGGTGAGCAAGCAGAAAGAGAAATAAATAAGTGACAGCTGCTTCTTTTCAAGATGTACATTTTTTTTCTTGTAAATGAAGGGAAAACAACTATTAGGACTGATTGCTGGAGAGTTAAATGTGTATCTAATCTCAGTTCACTAGGTAATTAATAGTCAGTTTAATCGTGGCTTACTGTTCATTTAACTTGGTCTATTAACATGGAAAGTCTAAAATGTTAGGATGAGGCAAGAATTTCAAGGGCGAAATTTATTAATGTTGAAAAGACCGCTCTGAGAGGGGAATTCACCATTCAGCGAAGTGAGCTCCGAATCCTTCGGCTCACTTCGCAAATGGTATTATGCGCTCGCTGATGTCCTGCACGCGGACATCAGCGAGTGCATTAAAGGGATTCCTGTCTCGGCGAGGCAACTCTTTTGGTCTCACCGAGATGGAAATCCCTTTAATGCGCTCGGCCGCTCGATGATGTCCGCGTGCAGGCCATCAGTGAGCACATAATACCATTTGCGAAGTGAGCTGAAAGATTCGGAGCTCACTTCGCTGAATGGTGAATTCCCTCTCTGAGTCTTTACCGATAGAAATCTTGTTTTATTCTTGTGAGATTTTGTTCGTGAATGAGATCAATTTTCGAGATCCTGAATTTTCGGTATTTTCCATGGAAAGGTAGCCATGCTACTAATGTAAAGTATGGCTACCTATCCATGGAAAAAAATTAGAAAGCTTGAGGTTGAGAAACTCGATCTCAAGATCTTGAATGAAATCTCGGGAGATCAACTGCTGGTCTTTCTGACTTTAATAAATTTCACTCGGTATTGTCCAGTAACTTACCATCTTGGGTAAACTATTGATAAATAAAATACTATATTTAGGACAACTTACATTCATATTTTCCCTATTTTTTGGACACTGGTGGTAAATGTTTCTGAAGAGCAGCACTACCAACTGATGGACTTTTTAAGAACTCTTTTTTTTTTTTAATCTTTAGCGCTACTTCTCTTTATATCCTATTTTATTATAGGTTTGTTTTGTTTCTAGTTTAAATCAGTTGCTTCTGTTGGTCTCCTGAAATGTATTCTACTGCTGAGTAATGCAAGAAGTGCACCACCAATCCATCAACAATCCTGGGAGAGGCATTGGCCAGTTTAGGAGACCTGCTGTAATCCTACTTACTGTGATTGATCTGGTTGACCTGCTCTTAAGCCATTTTGGGCAAAAAATTGATTACAGATAACATAGGTCCTGTGGGGTCTGCAGGGAAATCAGGGGTTGTGACGGGTAACCCGGACTGCATGGGGGTCTCCTGCATGTTATGAGCACCTTATATAACTATTGGACTACATGGAGTTGTTTGCTGCAATGGCTGTAAAATTTGAATTTGAACATTTTAATTCTATTTAAATGTTGCAGTATCTGAAACATTTCATTTCAAGATATTAAAGAACATGAAAAACATTTGTCACATAAGCAGTGTTTTAAGAAATATAATATAGTTCTGACGCTTAATTCTGTACAAAGTGAATTCATTTCTTCCTTGATAGAAATCATATTTTACATATACAGTACTGCTGTTTTCTCTTAAGGATGTAGCTGCATCAGCATACCCTACGAGAAAATAGCAGACACCCTGTGTTCAAGCTTTCTATTTTCCTTCCTAATACCAAAATTGTATCCTTAGCACTAAATTCTCCCCTCTGAAGTTAAATACAAGAAAAGTCAAGTTGAACGTTATTTCCAGTTTAACTGTTTTTAATGTACATGTATTCTTCCAAGTGCTTGTTTCATATTTATTTTAAATATACCGTTGTGGGCTTAAAATGAAAATAACTTCATAACATGTTCATAGCATTTGATTTGGGCTATATGAAAGGTTTGTTTTCATATTTTCTTAACTTCGCACATCAGTTCTGATAATTGTTTGCCAAAAAAAGGACCAGAGCTGGATAGCGTTCAGGAAAAAGGCAACTAAATTGATAAAGTGGATTGGGGGGGCTAGAAATATATTACGCTTTGGAAAGGAACAAGTTTATAGTTAAATATCTAGTTGAAAAAATAAAAGTACATCTGCTAAGAGGTTCTTTACTTTCAGGAAAATAGAAAAGACATATGAGCAATATGAAAAATTTTCTTTAATGTATAGATCGGAAAGGTTTGGATGGATGCTTAGTAAAAAGAAGTCTACTTGGGAAATACTTTAATCAATAACATAGTTTAGTAGAATGTTGATCAAATCTGGTTATCGCTAGATATTATTTGCTGTTTATTGTATGACTATAACGTTGGCACACAAGGGGATTGTTTGCAGCTACATTGGCAGCGGATTACAACAGTGATTAACTACAATAAAATTCACTGCCCATACCCATAATGTACATAGTTTCCAATAACTACTAATCTGATTTCACTCAAGTGATGCTCAAATAATTGTAGCATTTTAAAGGCTATGGGGAGCAATTCAGGAGCCTGTACCTTACTCCCTGTCTATGGTAATGATCAATTAACTCATTTGCCATCAGCACAACTCAGATATCTTCTAATACACCAAACAGGGCAAGACAATATATTTTTTCTGATTTTCTGTTGCTAACCTGCAAAGGAGAGGATGTCTGCATTGGCCTCATAAGGTTTAAATATTTCATATGAAAATATATGTTAAGCAGATTTTCACAGGCTTAATTTTTATATACTCTACTCTATTAGAGGAATTCATCAATGTTCCAGACATTACAAATGATCAGTAACCTACAGCAATCGATCAGGAGTTTGCTTTCTTTATTATAGTTCCCCTGTGCTAACTGCTTATTGGTTGCTATGAGATCCTAGTCCTCAGTAACGATTGTCCCTGTTGATAGTTACCATGTATACGTTAAAAAGATTGGAGCAGGTCAGTTTTGATTTTTCGTAAATTGTAAAATCTCAAAGACAAATATATATTAAAAAAAAAATATATATATATTATCATTCTGTACCATTTTTATACATCTTAATTAATAGTTATTAGTATAAGGTAATGTTATTTAAACATTTTTTTTGAGCTGCAGGATGAATTAACATAAAACAGCTCAATTAAGTATATAGCTGAGCAAACATTAAGGAATTTGCTCTGTATCTGAACACTGTATAAAACTCTTCAGGCATTTCATAAGAGAATGAAATACATGGAGTATGAAATTGGCCTAAATGCCCTTTTCTTATTAGATGATATCTCTTTGTAGTCATAGTATGAGCTTGTTTTAAAAATAATAATAAAATGACATTTAGTGATGTATATGAATAATTGGGGGATTTACTCTTCATTACCTCAAAAATGTAAGAAAATAGTCCCAGCTTCTTGGTATATTTTATGAAGGAAATTATGTTCCGCGATAAGGGTTGAAACAAAATAATTGCGTTTTCCTTTTCCATTTTATGGTTTATGATTTGGTAACACTGATATGCAAGTTCTAAGAATTAGTATTTAAATTACATTTATGTATATAAACTATTATTTTCATCAGTTAATGTGTGTTATTTTTTTTAAGATTATTCTTTAAATGGCTAAACTAAATTTCCCTCGTTAAGGTTAGAGAAAGAATATAAAAGCAAAACTACTGTATATACATTAACTAATGAATAACTACACAAAACGTGGACCTAGTCTACATTGGGGATTCTTTTTTTAACTTTCCTCTTTCCAAGTGTGACAGAAGAGTATTGACAAGGATGTTATGCCACATTCTTTCCTCTAATGTTACATCATTTGTCCTTTTTCCGGTCTTTTCTGTATTCTGCCTGCTTTAGATGTTAGGTAATCTGATGATATCACTCCATTCCAGTCCCTTTTTCATTTGGACTTGTTAAAAATTGATAATTAATATACTCTTTTTAGCCTCATTATTAGGGTATCAATCTTGTATGTATTCTGCCCATGGCTGCTGTTCTATTCTCTTTGTGATTTCTCTTTGACTCTTATACTGACTTATTGTCTTCACATCTTTTCTGTAAATGTTCCCATATAGCCATGCATGCATGTTTTAACAGATGCCAAAATTTCCTTCTGCATTGTTTAACTTCCTGCATAGGGATGTAACCAAGAGTATTGTTCTGTGGGGATTATAAACAAGACAGCCTTAATGCACAGCAAATTGGTCACACATAACATCCACTTTATTGGCCACTGAAATTTTCTAGTCAAGTTTGTATTGACCTGTACAGTACAAATTTGAACGCTGACCACAAAATTGTACAAGGTGGGAGAACTTCTGTAGAGAAAATACTCCTGGTTGGCTGCAAGAAGTTGGGCATTGTTGTAACCATTTTGATTAATTGTGTAATGGAAAGTTTATGCTACTATAATTTTCTAAACCAAACAAGTTCACAACTTACTTGCACACCAACATACAAATTCTTGTCTGGTAACTGGAATGATGTGTACTGCAATCATCCTTCATTTCACAAATGTATTGAAGAAAGTTCCCTTTGTCACACTAAAATGCCACATTGAAATAAAGTTAATAATGATGTCTGGTTGTACCTGGATAAAGGTTTCTATTTAATATTTAACAGATAGGTCACCCCTGAAGTATGCAATGTACAGAGCCAGCCAGAAAAGTGATTTAGTCTAGATGAGCTAAGTTTTATTTTAAAAAATGCCTCTAAATGTCCCTACAATTTCCACTGTCTATGAATTATCTGCATACTGCTCTGTAGACCCTGTTTATTAATTATGTCATATATTGATTACATGCCTTTTATTATACTACACATTAGACTACAAAGTCACATGTCAGTTACATCAAATAGTGGTGTATTAGCTCACACAGATGGTCAACATTTGCAATGTACTGAAAACATCTACGTACCCATTATTTACAGTGGACTTTATTCACTGACATAGCCGGTATGTCAACGGTTATACTGTGCAGTGTACCACCCATTTTCCGCATTAGATGCACTGAACAATAACCCACTCTTAAAAATTGCACTGCACAACATCCCAAACTCAAAGTAACAATATAGAACAATTTAGAAATAATTGGAGTAGTTCTGTTAATAAATATTGCTTATTAGTGTCACTGGAACAAAAAGTTTATGTGCCACTATAGCTCACGGTGGTAGGGTCTGGAATTGTCACTGAAAGACTGGCTAAGGCTACTGCGATTTGTAGTTTAACACAGCAGGAGTGGATCCTTATGGCAGCTAAGTTTCTGTGAATAACCTCAAACCAACAGGGATGGCACTAACTGAAATAAAACAGAACAGAGGGAAACTGTGGCAGGACATGGGAAATTCCCCCTCTGACACTGCTATCATTCCAGAGCGGAGAAGCAAAGTGAGACAAGAACGCCAACATCGGTGCTGGAGACTAAGGCTAGGTTCACACTAGTGTATTATACACAACACATAATAAGCTAGTATTATGTAGTGCATAATACGCTAGTATGAAAAAAAATACGGCTCTATGAAAGCCTATATCTTACTGTGTTCCAGAAACACTAGCATATGACTTTCATACGCTGCATCAGGAACGTTGGCTGTCACATTTTGGCTGGCGTATATATCCCACACACAAAATGCGGCAAGATAGGAAGAGCTGTGAATGCCAAGGGAACATTCACACTGTTGCTGGTAAGTACAATAGAAAAATACGCCAGAGCATTTTTTTCTTCTTTTTTTTTTCACACTAGCGTATTATGCACTGTATATAATACGCTAGTGTGAACCTATCCTGAGCGACACCAGACTTGCTGACAAGCACCTGAACACAGGAAGTGGCTCAGAGCAGGCAGCGGCTTAGGGAAGAGAGAATAAAGCCATGTCAGGAAACAGGTGAGAGGTCTGAGGAGCTGGTAAGTCAGCCAGTAAACCAAACGCAGTACCGACAGGGTTCAAGAGAGCAGAGGGGTCACTGAAAGAGAATTAAAGTAACATGCACATCAATCAACAACCCACTTTACTAATTTCTGCCCATGGCTGCTGTTCAATTCTCGTTTTGATTTGTTGGAAATAGTGTGTGATTTTTGTTAAACCTGTTTTGAGACTTTCTGAGAGTTTGAACAATTATCCTAAATTATTTTAAATTATATCTTCACTTTCAAAACTGCCAAAATCAACTATACAATATAATACATTTATATAAGAATTCACTAAAGGTTTTTTATTAAGGATGTAGGGAAAAAAATGTGCAATGTTTTTTTTTTACTATTTCCTTAGCGATTACATACTTCACACAGGGTTATTCATCCACAGCCAGCTTTCAGTCACCTCAGGGGGTTAGGCCCCATTTACTTAGTTGGAGTAGGGCTTGTACCTCTTTAAATAATGGGTGCCAGAGATTCTTTGCACACCAAACAGTAAACTTTATTTACAGTGAGCAGTATCAGCATGATGTCTACAGCCAGTAGATGTAGTAGTATCATATCACATCTATTGCATAGTATCTAGGTACTCTGGATATAGTTACCCACCCTTGTATCATGGATCAGCATAATCCTGGTGAGGCATAACTTCTCACAGAGGGTCTTGACACAGGAACCCCACCAAAATGGTGGCCTGTAGGGATTCTCAATCCTGTGCAATGAGGGCCCTGTAACAAAGACCCAGCATGCTCCCAGGCCTGGAAATGAAAACCAAAACCCACATGACACACACACATAATTATAGACTGGGTTACTCCTCCCAGCTACATTCCTAGAGAGATATCATATTGCAATAATGTAATAATACAAGACTCCAGCAGGTGGTGCTATTCCTACACCTCTGAAGTTATAACCCAATTAAAATAGATATACAGCAGATTTACTAAGATGAATACATATAACTCGTAAGAAATGGGATAGTATCTTTTCCATTTCTTACAAATGTTACATACAACTAAGATAAGCGAGGTGCTGGGACTGTGTAAGCACTTTTTAACTTTAGTCATTTAGAAGGTGTTAAATACAATGAGTTTTTTTTCATATCTTATGAAAGGAGTTTAAGAAAATAGTTTAACAAGTAATGTAACAAGAAAAATAGAAACCAGGAACCATCTGTCTCTTTATTAGACATTTGTAATCCAGAATCTTTGTAAACTAAATAAATATAGAAAAGAATAAATAAGAAAAATAACTTATTTCCTTTGCGTATTGATGTTGTGTGCTTAGTGTTTCATATGGTAATTGTTTTTGACTCTTATACTGACTTTACTTATTGTCTTCACATATTTCTGTAAATGTTCCCATATAGTTATGCATGTTTTAACAGATGCCAAAATTTCCTTCTGCATTGTTTAACTTCCTCCATAGGAATGTAACCAAGAATATTGTTCAGTGGGGATTATAAACAAGACAGCATTCCATTCTCTTCACTGTGCTAAATGCAATTATTGTGGAAGATACAAATGTATTCTTTACAGGATCTCCTATAACAACTCATTTTCCATGTTACAAATTTACAAAATAATATTTCAGTATTACAAATGACGCTTGGCTGATCTGTATTCTGAGTCCAGTTTAATGCAGTCATCAGTATATATATGAACCCCAAACCTGAACGAACATATTGTCACATAATTCCAAAAGGGGAAACACCAGCAAAATCGCTTTCAATTTGCAAACACTTGTCCATGTAATATACACTGGCAATTGTATTGCAATACTAATGGTTTTGCATTTCTAACTTCTTTGTTGACAGTAAATCTGTGAAATCAACATTCAAAGTATTCAATGTGACATTCTGCTAAGATTAAAGTTTTATCCAATTACATGCTTTGATAGATATACCTAGTGGACTCATTTATTGCGGCAACTCATTCTAAATGTTGCAAGGTGTTCTGAATTGTAAAGTTATAAAAACTGCCATTTAATCTGTTCAATCAAATCTTTTACTTATTTTGCATTATTGCAAATAAAAGATAAATCTATTTCATTGCACTTGTGATTTTTACCATTACACTGTTATGCCCTTTTCACCCAGTGATTAATTTAATAAACTATGATTATGTATTCTGTTTAAATTTGCTGAATATTTAAAAGCTAAACCTCTACAAACTCACTAAAATAAAAACCACCGGCCTTGGTTTCATCAGGCTGTATTAGGCTCCCTACCCATCCCTGCATTCAATCTCATTCATTAATGACTACAAGGTACATTTTATTTGTTCCTTTTTTTACCACAGATGAAAGATGTGTATGTGTGTGTGTGTGTGTGTGTGTGTGTGTGTGTGTATGTGTGTGTGTGTGGGGGGGAGGAATCTATCTATCTATCTATATAGAAAGTCCTGCTGGAAGAGCAGAATCAATTTAGCGCTATTCTAGCTGTAACATAGCTTCATGTATAAGTGCCAAAACTCCCACAGAGGAATAAGAGGAGAACAAATTAGCACACAGAAAGTAAGGACAAGTAAAAGACTTGCAGAATCCGAAGATAATCAGCAGGAGGCCATGAAAAGGCAGAGAACAAGATCAACGCGGCTGAGAAACAACCATAGTCAGAAACAAAACCAGATCATCAGAGGAAGTAACACTCTCATGTACTCAGAAACAGGAACATTGAGGTAAATAACTTCCAGGGAATAAAGCTACAGTTTAATGGCAGCAAAACTCCAGGTATCATTATTATATATACATAATATGGTTGCCAAAGCCTAATTTTCTGAGTTCATTTCTCATGGTTAGAAAGTTTTTATAAAATAATAATAAAATAAAAAAACAGATGCTTAAAGGCTTACAGTGCCAATGTATGTGCTTCTTGTCACATTTATATCCAGGAGCTAGCCAAGGAGGGTTCCATCTGACCCAAATTAGACTATCCAGTACAACAAAACCAAGGCAGCTTACCATAATGTTTCAAGGGGAAACCTCCATTTTATTGCAGAACGCACCCACACAACATTTTGGAGTGGCAACCGCCTCCCTTCATTTGGTGTACAAAATTGCAGTGCAATTACCCAAATTTAAATCTATTACTGGGCCCCACCTACAGTCGCATACCCACCTACTTAAAGACACATGTCACAAAACAGGTAATCACCTCAATATATAATCATTAATTTACATCTATATAATATTCATAAAATTTAAGTAAAATTTGCTTAAGTGTAATGCATATAAATAGGTGAAATTAATTAAACTCAGAAAAGCCATTTTGTTGTGAAATTATATTTCATGTACCATAAATCAGTGGTATTTAATCATATCTGCATTTTTGTTGCATCTATCCTAGTAAGTGTTTTTTTAAGACTTTTTTTCCGAGAGGTTATTAAGATCATTTGTGTTATCATTCATATAAAACTTTGTAACAATGTTGTTGATGGTTTACAACAATGTTGTAAAATGGTGTATTGTAAAGTTGTTGTAATACTGTATGTATTATATGGTATAATATATGTGTAATATATGGTATAAATGGTAATATATGGTATAAATGTGTAATATTGTGTGCAGCATACCACAGCAGCATATAATATGGAGCAGTGATGCCCAACCTGTGGCAGTGTTATCTGGCCCACGGCCCAAATTCCAAAGTCCGAATTGGTGCATATACAGTTAGGGCCAGAAATATTTGGACAGTGACACAATTTTCGCGAGTTGGGCT
>WMED01015388.1:0-13669 GCA_019650415.1 Pipa parva | reverse complement strand
TCCTGTTGAAGTTGTAAAAGAACAGATCTCCTGTTGAAGTTGTAAAAGAACAGATCTCTTTTTGAAGTTGTAAAAAAACAGATCTCTTTTTGAAGTTGTAAAAAAACAGATCTCTTGATGAAGTTAACAGAGCCAGATAAAGGTATAATACAAAGCAAAAAGGAAGGAACTGCAATAATGGCTCTAACTTTGGGTTAAGTTTTTTATGGCTCTATCGGTTACGAAACAATGTCATTTAAAGTTGTGCAGTTTCAGGGAATATGGAAATTCAGAAATCATTACTGGTTTCTACATTGATCAACAGCATTAAAATTATTTGCAGGAAATGTGCTTAACATGCATCTTTTAGTTGCTGCACTAGGCACTTCTTCTACCCTTATCAATTTGGCGCCTGTAGGCAGTTGATTCTTTATATAGAGAAAAATGGGTCATTTTTCAAACTTAATTTTGGTTGGTAGTTCTACAGGAACTGAAAGGAGTCGAGTGAAGGTTAAAGAAGAGCGAAAGTAAAAGAAATGGCAAGACTTTTTTAGCTGCGGGATCGAGACCGTAGCTCTTGAAATGTCTAGCTCCTAGGACAAAGTCCTCAGGTTTTGTGTGATCTTGGGAAATCTGTTTATCTCCTGGAGACTGTTCAGTGAACATAATTGGAAAATATTATTGGGCATATTATTCATTTTGTTTTCATCCTCTTGGAAGGCTGTCATGCATACCATCTCACTGGCAGTTTGATGGTGCAATATTCGCATGTATACACCTGAGATGTAATTGGAAAATGTTTTTTTCTCTCCCATTTGAATGAAAGAAGCTGTGTAAATGCAAATTACGATTATAATTTAAAGGGGAAAAAAATGACAAGTACTATCCTTCAGTAAAAGTGTACAAGGAGAGAGAGAATTGCATGACACATGAACAGATAAAAATGAGCTCCTTTATTATAATAGTGGTAATAGTATAATATAATTACTGGATTTAACCCCCAAAGTGACTTTAACATCATGGAAATAAATGCAGCCCCTGTAGCATACAAGTCCCTTGCTATAGTGTAAGGGGCTATTGACTGGGCTAGGGAACTGCAAGGGAAGGAGTAGGTTGGGTTTACAGGAAGAAGGATGTGTGGGTAAAAAGGAAGTGGGAGCTGCCTTGAGTCCTCATGGTCATTTTGCACTGGAACTGGGTAAGCAGCATGGCAGGTGGAACTGGGTAAGCAGCATGGCAGGTGGAACTGGGTAATTAGCATGGCTCCCTCCCACCCCTGATGTATATGTGTATGACTGTAGTGCTTATTGTGTATTAAAATATGTAAAAAAAAAAAGAGAATTATTCTTATTAATTCTTATGCTTGTTAAAGAACTGCTTGTTTGAAGGAATTTGCAAATATCTTGTATTGTTTATGAGACTGTTTCTTTGTCAAAACAGTCTCTCTTTTGTCGCAACACTGGCCTGAGGGAATTGGGAATGCTTGCCCTGAAGGTGTTATCTGGAGGAGAGGGTGTTATATGTGTGTGTGTGTATGTATATATATGTGTGTATGTATGTATGTATATATATATATATATATATATATATATATATATATATATATATATATATATATATATATATATATATATATTCAAAAACAAAACCTAAGGTTTAAGAAGCGCAAAAGAAACACACTCACTTCATAGTGCCTTTAAATGTTATTTGGGAATCTTCTAGAATACCCAAACGTACCAAAAATAAAGAAATAAGATAAAGTGCAATGTTGTTTAGAAACACCAAAGTGTGACACTGCACATGTGTGACCTATATATTCAATGTATGTGTTTACCAGATGGTAAGGGGCATATATAAAAAAATGGTGACTGATAAGGTGTGGTCTCAGAATTAGTTGGTTATTGGCTAACCTGCTACTACTTGCTGGAATTCTCATGGGTAGAGTGGCTGGCATGGTGGTGAATCCTTGGGCAGGATTGGTGGTTAGTGGCTGCCCCATGGTGGACCAGCTATTGAAAAATGTTTTAAATAGGAGCAAGCAATCTGATGTGTTAGTATTGTAATGAATACTTAACTTCAAAGAAGTTATTTGGTCTGTAAAAATTGGATTGCATAATAAAGCTGTGACCTTTTATTTTTAACCCCATTTCTCATGTCCTGGTGTACTTGGGTAATATGGAGGAGGGTGGCAGTAAGGTTAAAATGGGTTTAATGAATTGGTAGATATAATCCTGGAGCAATGTTGATGCTGCACCAGTCAAATGTCTCATTCAAATCTTATAACTCAGTGAATTGTGTTCAACTTCTACTTTATCGTTCATTTTTTATTAGTGCCTGTACACAGACTACTCTTCCTATGCTAAAAATGTGTTTCATACGAGACTCTTTATCACCAACAGGTTAAATATTAAATAGAACTCTACCATTGTTTTCCCCTTGTTTGTGCCGTAAAACAATATATAGTTTAGAGGAGAAGATTTTGACAGAAAAAAAAAAAGATTTAGTTTAATTCGGAAAAAGTTATAAAGTACTTTGTGCTGGGTGTTACTTGGTCTTTCTTTACTGACGTTTGGTTTGTCTAACTTTATGCCTGGAATATAGACTATCTTTATAAGAGAAAGATACAGCCCTAAAGCCTGCTGCAGGATAGGCTGATAACCAAAACACTGTTTTCAGCAGTGCAGCCTGGGAGGTTTATCAGCACAGTGCATGAGATAAGAGTCCTATGCAAAGGCAGAACTCATTTTATATAGTAAATCTATGAAAACTCCAGGCACAAAAGCAGTGTCAGTGCTGATTATTGATTTATAAGAAATGGGATTATTTTAAAAAGATTTGGGATTAGTCAATTTTAAAAGGACAAAATGAAAACAAATAAACGCATTTTATAGTTACCATATATTCAATCTCTACTTCCAAAAAAATTCTAAATTATGTCTAGAAAATATGATTTAGAAATTGGGCTTTAAAGGCACACCTCCTGAATATGTCTACTATCTAAATCTCCATAGAAAACAATAGGAACGGGGGTGAGGACTGTTTAACAACATGGCTGCTATCAATAAAAATAAAATCAAATAGAAAGCAATGAAATTATGAATTTAACTTCAAAATTAACAATTTTCAGTGACTACCATACTGATTCAAATCAGATTTATACTGTATATATATATATTTATATATATTTTTTTTTTTTCGTGTTACTGGTCCCTTAAAGCTGACAAAAATCATTAAAAGTTAAAACCTGCATCAACCTGGGGTGTCAGTCATAAAGAACATATTTATGAATTAAAGGGATTTCATAGAGTGGGCGTTATTCTATCCTATTTCCAGCTCACATAAATTGTTACGCTAAAAAAACATAGGAAAATGAAAAGGGAAACAGATTCTACCAATTTTCACAAGGAAAGCAAACAATTTTTGGCAGAATTAAAAGGTTACCCACCATTGTAATTAAACTGCACAATGTTGCCCCATACCTGCAGGTTCAAATTTGTCTCCACAAATAAAGGTTTTCATTTTTTCCATCTTCAATTCGCTCAGAAATAATGGAATGCAATTTTTAACCACTTCCCAATAGGATAAAGAGGTTTATCAATGATAAATAGGAAAGAATGAGCAAAACAAATGGTAAATTAAACCAAAACAAATACTAAATTAAACCAAAGCAAATAGTAAATTAAACCACCGTGGATTTAATGTGATATTGTAGCAGTGACAGGTTTCATGTAAAGGCCCTTTATCAAACCACCTTGTGGCAGTCCTAAATAGAAAAACAAGCCCCTCCTCCCCATAGCGATTGGTTCACAGACAAAATGAGCAAGTCCAGAGTATAAAGTCCAACTTTCCTTTAAAGGTGTAGTGCTTCGCAGTGAATAGTCCTTCTTCATAGGGTAGTTTACTGTATTCAGATTCCCTAGTATTCCAGTTCTGAAGCAGATATAGGTACAAAATAAGTGGAGCTGCCCCAATTGACCTAGTACAGAAATGGTAACAACAAAGCAAATCCTAAGCCCTGTTAGGTATCAATAATAGTAGATATAATGCATGTTAATGCATTAAACATATCAGAATATAGTAATTCCTTATGTTCATATTTACGTATGACTTTCATTTAGTAATATTAATCTAAGCTTGTAATACATACACTATAGCCCTATGGGAAGGAGGGGCTTGTTTTTCTATTTAGGACTGCAACATGATGGTTTGTGTATCGGTTTAATAAAGGGCCTGTGCCCAAAACATGTCACTGCTATAGTATCACATTAAATCCACCGGGTTTAATTTACCATTTGCTTTGCTGCTCCTTTTCTATTTATCATTGATGTACTGCTAGTACTGTGGTGGAACTACTGAAATTAGTGGCACCTTAACAAAATCTAGAAGTACCTACCCTAGGAGCGTCCCATAAGTACCTACCCTAGGAGCATCCCATAAGTACCTACCCTAGGAGCATCCCATAAGTACCTACCTGAGGAACATCCCATAAGTACCTACCCTAGGAGCATCCCATAAGTACCTACCCTAGGAGCATCCCATAAGTACCTACCCTAGGAGCATTCCATAAGTACCTACCCTAGGAGCATCCCATAAATACCTACCCGAGGAACATCCCATAAGTACCTACCCAGGGAGCATCCCATAAGTACCTACCCTAGGAGCATCCCATAAGTACCTACTCTAGGAGCATCCTATAAGTATCTACCCGAGGAACATCCCATAAGTACCTACCCTAGGAGCATCCCATAAGTACCTACCCAAGGAACATCCCATAAGTACCTACCCTAGGAGCATCCCATAAGTACCTACCCTAGGAGCATCCCATAAGTACTTACCCTAGGAGCATCCCATAAGTACCTACCCTAGGAGCATCCCATAAGTACCTACCCTAGGAGCATCCCATAAGTACCTACCCTAGGAGCATCCCGGATTGCATATTGGATTAAATAGGTTTCACCTGCAGTGTGTTATTTGTATCTCTACTATAGATAGGAGGAAAGATAATATGACTTTTTTAATCTTGGCTAAACCTTACTTCGTGCTGCTCAATCTCTCAGAGATTCAGGGTGGAAATCTTGTTTGTGTTTGTAACTTCCATAGCTTTTTACTTTTTAAATTAGCACCAGGTGATCAAGCAACACTTTACACCCTATCATTGATATAGAAAGAAGGGTGCCATTTCAGACTCCAGAATTACAAATGTACATAATTGCCAAAATCATATAATTTATATAATGTACGTCTCAATTTTTTTTTCTGCACTTTTGAGATAATAGGAGTTTTTGCTCTGCAACAAGCAGTACAACACTGCAATATTGCAGCTGGCTGCAGAGAAGAATTTTAAAGAGCAAAATATACTATTCCATCTTATTACATATCCAAGAACAAAAGTCTTGAATATACAAAGTAGCAGTAATATATTTTAGTTTCATGATATTACCTCCGGAACACCTTGGCTACCTGCTTGCGTCAGCATCCTGCACATCCTTTATTCACTTCCTGTTGCACTTGAAGTTCCATTTAGAAGTCTAAATAAAATCAGCTTTCAGGTTTCCAACAGTTTTCTGAGACTTTGCATATGTACGATGATGTGACAATTAGAATGGTTTATGACTGTTGTTGACTTTATACTACATTTAATTATTCTGACTCATTGCCTTGCTCATGAATTAGTGCAAAATACACTTACATTTACTTAAAAATGCTGGGATCATTTTGTGTTTTTATTTTCCCTGCAAAATGTGCTCTTGAAAGCTAAATGTAAATTAGGCTTTCAGCCCATATGTATTTACTTTTTAAGTGACTGTGTTTTATAAGACTAAAGGTCAAATATCCTGTCTAAAGTCTCAGGTTATTTATTAAAGGGCATATTCACCTAGCATAGTGACTTTGTTTCTGTTCGCGTCACTGCGATCAGGAAGACGTGAATTCACTTCTCCTTATTCATGAAGCAGCGGATAGACTAGACAACCAAGTGGACAGCATCAGTCGCGGTTGAAAGCGTTATGCAGTGTAGTCCATCGGACAATTGTTGGATGTGAAGTCATTCGGAGTGAGGCAAATTTCTCCAGTGAATTGCAGTGACATCATCCTCACCATATCCCACTAACTGTATAATGTGAATAATACATCTATTTCTATGTCACCTTGTCGCTAGTTCATGTTTAGTAGTAGACTCATATAGTCGCAGTCGCCATTGTCACTGTTGAATTAATAGTCGCCTTACACAACACTGAAGTCCTGCCATTAACCCCCGCATTTAGTCAGTCTGATGTGGCGAACTCAAACAGGTGAATTCGGAGTAGTACGCCTTGTGGAATTTGCTCCTTTGACAAACTCTGTTGCTTGCTGAATGTCCAGATTACCTGTGCACACACACGCAAAGTGATGCGAAGGGCTCCGTAAATCCGCAACCGTTGTAAGCATCTGAATTGGTAGCAAATTCATCACATTGCCGAGTTTGTTAAACAAGCAGAGTTGGAGAAGTCATGAAAGGGTGCGAGTTTGGGAGTTTACACGACTGTTCACCCTTTATTAAATAACCCCCTGAATTCAATGTTTCATTTTATGTAATAAAAGTATTACAGAAGGTACCAAAGTGAGTCACTGCCAACTTCATATTGCTTTCCTTGCACAGTATCTTTTAAGGCTAACTCTTGTGGTGGCTCCTATACACTTACAACAGTAATGTACATGGGTAATTACATGCAGTTGTTGGCACAGTTATCTACAGTTGTCAACAAACTGATTTCAATAAAGATAAAAATGCAACTTTATTTTCATTTTAAAAAAGTGTTCTTAATAATAAATCAGTCCTTAGCAGATGTTTCTCCTCGTATTATTTAGGATTTTAACCAGGGCTTTGATCCCTTTTAGCAGCTTTGTCACTTCCTCTTTGGAACCTTAGTTTCTCTTGTAGAGGCTTCCTTAGAGGCTGCTTTGTTATTTACTGGCAGGAGTGCCTCCTACATCAGCAGATACCCTAAATACTAGTCCTAAATTCTTGGGTTCCTTAGCTGACTGAGCAGCCTTGCTATCTCATCTGAGAGACTATATTACCATTCCTCCATGTGACTTGTGCTGTTGTAATACATTTCTAGTGCTACTCTCACCTTTACGCCTCGGCTTCTGTAACACTCTAGTATGATGTACCTGCTCTTTAACAAGAGGTCTAATAAAGTTAAAAACAGATCTATACAGAAGTGGTGCTTTATATCAACTAATCATTTTGTTTGGACATGATGGCGTCAGTTCAATGGATTCTGTTTGGTTTCAGCTGCATTGTGCAAACGTAACTAAGGATATCTCTCCCAAAGGGTTCGTTGTAGAATGCTATGGCTAATATTTACTTTATTGATTTAGTTAATATAGTCCTTTGTTATAATATGGGGCGACCTTTTTAGCTACTGTATGTAATTGCCAAAGGTAGCTGAATCTTCCTTTGTGTTATTGGGGTATTGACATAATACTTTATCTATCAATCGATATTTGATTTATAATTTATAAAGCAAATAACTCCCATGTATCTCTTTAAATATGTTAATTAGATTTTTGTTTGTTTGTTTTGTCAATAGTTAAATGGTGTGGTAGATAATGTTCCTAGAGAATAAAGCGTTTTACCTTAAAATTTTAAGTACATATAATTGACTTAACTTAAATGTCTCCAATGTTGAACATGTGACCTAGTCAGTGCTTTTTTTGCGGTGGTACGAGCCGGTACGGAGTACCGGAAAATCTGATGACTGATCAGGTCATTCAGACAGACAGTGGCTGGCTGTGTTAGTGCTGCGTTAGGAGCAGTACTGGAAAATATTTTTTTACAAAAAAAGCACTGGACCTAGTTGATAAAGGTTTTATTGGTGCTTGATATTTATTGGCATATATTGTTAAATAAGTTGATATTTATTGGCATATATTGTTAAATATTGTCATTTTGAACATAACACTAAAATGTACTCATGTTTTAAAATGTTTCTCAATGGGTCTGCCTGTATCTTTGCTGTGTTATCTCAAGCTAATAGTTACCCTTAGACTTGGCCTGCCTATATATAACTCAGCCTATATATCTACTACATCTGTATCCTACCTGGCTGTTTATCTACTTTTCTCTGTACCAGATAAATTAGATGAGACATTCCCAAGGCAATTTGTGATCAGAATTCCCCTGTTACTCACAAAGTCTGAGCACAATTTTGACAGCTGTATATCTACCATTTGTTTATCTTGGCACCATTCAGAGTAAGGCATATGAAGAGATCTTCCATATCTTTCCTTTACAAAAGTGATGCGAGGCTGCATAATTGCACTCATGGCAGTAAAATTGTTAGCTCTAGATAAATATATTTATATCCATTCTTCAGCACTTAAAAACATTATGTAAATCTGCAGTAGAACAAAAATACTTTGCCTGCCATATGCCGTCTCTTTGCATATGTTATGCTGTTATATTGAAATGGGTTGGCTAATAAAGCCTTTATGTTTTCCATCACATAATGAAACATACTAGTGCAAAACTGATTGCCCTCTGTGATGGGACAATAGAAAGCTTTTTTGTAGGTCCTATTTTATAGTTTATGTCTGATATTTTTCATTGTACAAGTCACATGATCCACTAAATAACAATGTGCAGTCTTGAAGGCAGTGAAGTTCTGCAGATTACGTACAGATGGCGGTTTCAGTGCACTGGGAGTTCTTAAAACATTAAAAGGAACCATGGAGTTTCAGGTTGGGTTAAAGACATTGTAGTAAGTAAGATGCAGAACCTTAGTGCTTTCAATGGAGCCTAAGTGGTACAAATAAAGTAGTGAGTCTTTTACAGTATATGTTTTGTAGAGATATACTTGACAATGTTGCAGGTGGGTTCAAAGTAACAAGTAATATTTGGGACATATTTAAAAGACTGTTACTCCAGTTCTTGGGGTGGAAGATGGTCCTGACTTGTTTCTAAAGCATACAGATGTTGGGGATATTTAATACTTGCACCCCACCCCCCAAATAAAAAAAAATGGGTGAGTTGGGTAAGGATCACAATAACATTCATAAACTTAGAATCCCTGTTGATTTACCACTTACACCATTACATACAGTACTGAGTAGGGGTAGCGTGTAATCTAGTTTGTCGCTGGCTCTGTGGGTTTTTACTTTTACTATATGTCTGTCTTTTAACTGGGTTAATACTGTATTGGTCATTGGCTATACAACCGAACATTTATATGACTGTAGCTGGTCACTAAGGGGGTTATTCACTAAAGTCCAAATTGTTGCGTATAGGTGCAAATTCACCACATAAAAACAGTCACAATAGGTTGCTACTGTCATAGTCACATCTTTATAATGAGAATATTGTCGCAGTTGCGACTTTATTATGGAAAAATTGTCACAATCTTAACATTAAAAAATTGTTGCAACTTTACAATGGGGAAATTGTAGCGGATTTACTATGGGAATCCGCTGTTTGCAAATTCAACAGTTAAATTCGCACCTTAGTGAATAACACCCTTAGTTTTTTAGCTTGACAAATATTCTAACTCAGTCGTTGCTCAGTATTATTTAAGTTTAGTGAATTAAGTTTGGAAAAGTTTCATGCAGAATACATAAACAAAGAAACTAAAATTAAGGGTCCAACTATAAAAGAACAGAGCCGTTTATACAAAGAGTTTTCCTCATTTCTGCTTCTGCTATAGTAATAAATGTAAAAATGCAAATCTCAGTAGAATAAAATATATCAACATATTTGTTTTTCTGAATATTTGTAGGGAAATGAAACAAAAGTACCATATTCATATGTACATATGCTTTACTTTCCCTTTAAGACAACAGAGACATCACCAGCAGTTATTCTTATACTTATACATAACTTTTGTAAAATATTTATTATTTACTTTAACTAGTTTCAATGTTCCAATAGATGGAAAGGCAGATTTTTGTTATTGTATGTTTGTATAAGACTTGATTGTCCTTATTTGAGTGTGTAATTAGAGATGGGCCTGGGTACCTTATTTTCACTTTCATTTTGGTTTTGATTTCATCTCTATGTTTTGGTTTTGTTTGATTCTTTTTGTTTAGGATCTGATTATTTGCTAAAGGTTTTGGATTTTAGGTTCTGTTTCCTACAAAAAAGACAATAAAAATGTAATGATGGTACTATTCTGACCTGTGGCCCTCCTACATGCTCTAAGACATTGATGACACAGTTCAAATTAACCTTAAAATTAAAAGACAAATATGCCTATACAATACAAATAAAATAAATGGAGGTAGAATTTAAGGGCCTCATTCTTAAAAGTCTGAATAGTCAAGCAGAGCTATGAATTCACATGTATTCACCACTTCCCCACACTCTCTTATTGAATAAACTCTGCGAAGTGGTGAATACACGTTATACCAGTTCAGATGTCTACAATAGATGCAAACTTAAGGGGCTTTTGCATCTCTTTTGCATGCACCTGCACAGGTACTTCTAGTATTGACTAAGAGGAGGAGTGGAGCAAATGTAACTAGGTGTATTGCTCCGAATTCACCTGTTTGACTTCGCCGTTTCAAAGTGGCGAATTGGGGGCATTGATGGCTGGGCTCCAGTTTTGTGTAAGGTGACTATTCATTCAAAATTGACAATGACAACTGGGACTAAATGTCTACATGTCCTAGGAACAAGGTGACATAGATATAGAATATTCACAGAATACAGTTAGTGGGACAGTGTGAGACTGATGTCACTGCATCTCGCTGGTTGGATTCGCATCACTCTGCATTACTTGTATCTGTCTGACTATGCCACACTACACATGTAACAATGATCCCTGCTCTCTATCTGTTCGACAAGTGTATTCTACGCTTAGTCAACAGTGAGTAGTGTATTCATGTCTATTTTGTATTGTAGCGAGGGGAATTCGACAGGTGAATTCACTATTTTGAGAATGAGTCCCTAACACTATATGTAGGTCTGTGACACTGTGGCACTGCAGAACGCCCTAGTCATTATAATCATTATCATCACTTTAAGCAATGGCCATCTCATCAATCTGCTCAAAAATTTATTTATTACTCGCTCCCTGTTGTCAGCAAAAAGCCATCCACAATTTTAGACATATAAGAGGTATGTTGTGTTGAGAGGAGGCCTGAAATTTATGCTAGTGGCTCTTTCCTGATTGGAGGTATCCATCAATGTAAAATATAAAGAAACCTGGAGTTCTAACTTCAGAAAATATGTGAAGTTGATGTACAAGAACAATATGTTGAGAAGAGCTGCTGGCTTGATCTCCACCTTGTTATAACCTCCTGTTGGAGTTTGTGGCAGGGCAGCACATGTTCAAGCACAGCAACCAAACAAAAACCTCCCTATACATAAGCATAAAGATATTGTGATGGCCACAAAACAAAAGATCTTTTTCTCTGGTTGGGAAGACATCTATTGTCAAGCTATTTGTTTCATCTGCAAGAATCAGGGATAGAATGCAGGGCAGAACTGCATGTCATGGTGCACTCCATCTTCCTCCTGACTGATTATGGTCTTGCTGATGGGACAAACATCTTGATATGAATTATCAGGCTGAAGATAAAAATACTGTAAAAATACAGTACATTTTTTGCTAAGTGGACATGTATCAAAACACCTTTATCCTTAGCTGTAGGCAGTTAAATAATATGTCTGGTTCTTCCTCAGTTTGTATCAATAGAACTCTAAACTACGCGTCTTTAGATGAAATGCTATTCTGAAAGAGGCTTTTGATGTAAATATCAGCAGGTAAATAGAATCAGATTTACCCTTGGTAAGCAATGGTTTATATGAGCTATAGAATCAACAATCCCACCATTCAAAGAGCTGTTAATTATTAAAGTCGGAATTTGGTTCTTCAGTGCAGATGGGGGAAAATGTTCTTCATATGAGAGAGGAAGAAGTACAAACAATTCATATATGGCTTTGATCAAACCAGGAGCGATGGACAAGCTGACATGTTTTTTTTAGAGACTGACAAATTCAAGTAGATGGATATTGCTCTAGGCTGGAGTTTTCTGAACTCATCTCGGTGAGAAACCATTAGCTGCTTTGGAGTAACAAAAGTTGTTTTCCCCTCCCAATTCCTTTCACAGTGCTTGCTGCAGCATCACATGGAACAGATGAGGCCTTCCCAGGGTAATTGCAGATCAGAGATCCCCTGTTACTCTCAAAGTCCAACTACAATTTTCTGCCTTTTGATAGCTGTCTGTCTAGCATTCTTTTAACTCGGCACCATGCAGTGAAAAGATCTGGTATTTCTCTCCTTTTTTAAACTACAGTGGGGCTCTAAGTTTTATTTTGTAATGGAATTGAAATTCTCAGCTGTTCATAAACGTATTTCTATGTAGGATTTAACACTTACAGACATTATGTGATTTCATGCAAGTCATACTTTGTGGGTCACGTGCTGTCTCTATGCATTTATCTTTTTGTCATATTGCAATGGAGGTCATGTTTTCCCTCACATTCTGACAATAAATACTGAAGCAATTGATAGCCACATTATACTGGATAATATATTAATATGATTTACAGTCTGCATTCTTCCTGCTACTGAATAGTTATAGGAAAAAAAGTAAATCAAAGTTTTCCTTAATTGTCCTTCAAGTCATTTGCTTATACATGCTTAAGTAGATGATGTTTATAACCTATTTTAAGATGTTTTGAGCTTTGGAGAGTGTTTTATTTCCCGATTTCTGCAGATGTGAGAAATTTCAAATAAAAAGTTTTAGGCTACCTGCAGGATTCTCATTGTTTTTGTGGGGAGTATGCTTGCAAGGGATCTGCGTTCCAGGCTAAGGCCTTGTTTCCATAGCTGCAAACTGGTAAGGAGATATAGCCTTCTACTCTAATGCCTAATGGAGTGGAGGGGTTCTTAAACAATTAATAATACACAATAAATTCATCAAGTATAGACTAGTCAGCCAAGGTAGGCTACAGCCTGTCCAAAGTAGACCAACAGATGCATTAAAGCCAAGGCTATTCATCTTAACATTTCAAGGGGAACACCCCAGAACACACCCAGAACGTGCTCACAATGTTTGGGGTGGCAACTACCTCCCTTCATTAGGTATGTGGAGTGGGTCTTAGTTATCTGTTTCAATGCAAAAAATCTAACTATTTTATAATGCTAGTAAATAGTATGTATAGGGGCAAATCAGAAATACCCTTATACCTCTGTACCAAAAGGCATACAATTGCCTTTCTCATTCTTTGAAAATAATATTATTAATTTTTACCATTACGTATATAAAACTCCCCTAACAGATGGGATTCATTAGGGGTCAGTTTTTGTTAGAGGTGTGTCCAGGTGCATTTTATTGGTGATTCCACAGCCCAGCGTCCCAAAGGAGACTATCTGAGAACAGGTGTGAGGGATGTATCCAAGGGTCCTAGGGGGTAATTCAGCAAAGTCCGAATTCGCATGTGTTGTTGACTTCGTGACAATTCGAGTCCCATTGCCAACAGTTGTTGCGAATTCATTTCAATACGCTTGTAGGCGACAATTCGAGTCGCAACGCATCAATACGCTTGTAGAACAGGCGAAAATACTTCTGCGTAGACCAATGAACAGTAATAGCAATAACAAAAACACAATCCGATTGGCTAAAATGTATTTATCCACACCCCTTAGGATGTGTTTCTAATTGCAACTACGCTAGTCGCGAAGCGACGTAGGTCTTTGCGTGTGTG
>WMED01015387.1:0-13669 GCA_019650415.1 Pipa parva | reverse complement strand
CTCTGACCAGTTCAGAACTTGCTTTATAATGAAAATATTGTCGCAGTCGTGACTTTATTATGGGAAAATTTGGGCAATCTTAACATTAAAAAATTGTCGCAACTTTACAATGGGGAAATTGTTGCAGATTTGCTATGGGAATCCGCTCTTTGCGAATTTGACAGTCGAATTCGCACCTTGGTGAATAACCCCCAGGAGCCCTGCAATAAACCCCCCAATTCACCAGTCTGAATGAAGTGGCGAAGTCAAACAGGTGAATTTGGAGCAGTTCAGCTAGTTGCATTTGCACCACTCCGACTCCTAGTCAAATACCTAGGCATGTACACGCAAAATGATGCGAAGAACACCATAAGGTTGCAACTTCCACAGTCGCCCGAATTGGCTGCGTATTCGCTACTTTGCACAGTTTAGTCATAAAGAGAACCTAGGGAAGTGGAGAATAGACACAATTTCATCTACTCGACTATTTCGACTTTAGTCAATGAGGCGTTAAAAATGCAGTTTTATATTTTTTAAAAAGATAGCGAATGTTAGTGATCATTTTTACAATAAAGGCTAATTTATCATTAGTCAGAATTTTATTGTTCCGTAGCTGTTATCTTTTAGCAGCTGTTTTTTTTATATCATTATGGTAAGACAATGCCGCCTGATAACTCCCCTCCCCTGCCAGTGTCACACAAAATCAGTTAGCAAGGTGGGTATGGACCCACTCTCGCCAGTCCCAACGCTGTGGATGTCAGTCCAGGAAGCTGCTCTCAAATTCAGAAGGTCACTGCGGTGATAACAATCGCAAAAAAAAAAATTAAAATAAATAAAAATGATCACAATATAATAAATATGTATTTGTTTTGGGATAAATACTAAGCCATGAAAAAAACATCTTAAAAGCCACAGTTGTCCTTTTATCAGTATCTTCTGCCCTTTACTTATATTTATAGAGTGAGACTATGCAGACAAAGATGCACTGTTAGTTAAAACAACAATAGAAATCCCTCTCTTAAGGTGCATTTTAGGTAACGGCAGAATTTCATCATCATAATACGAAACGCCAGCTAAACAGTTCAACGAAAGCTTCAGAAAACCAAAAGCTACTATATTAATATAATCCACTTTGTAATTCTCTTCTGTTCCACGGGATTTCATTTTTTGGTCGCAGGATTAACAGTTGTAAGCAGAGGGGCAAAACAATAAGCAGCAAATTACCCTCCCCAGAAGGAAAGGAATTTTGTAAATATTATTCATTGTGAGACGTGTGAAGGAAGCTGTGATTTTTAAATCTCTCCCTGGCACACAAACACAGTCTCTAGACAGATCGCTTTCAGATTTTCCCAGTGGTCCCTCCTAGAGTTTTAAAACTACACCTCTTGAAAAGTGGTGTAAATCAGGTAGGGATTTAAGAAAAAGAAAGATGACATACTGTTTAATATTTTTTTTTACCGTTTAAGTTATCGAATATTTTTTATCTCCAGCTATGCGTATATACTATAAACAAAGCAGAAATGTCTGAAACTCAATAATGTTTCAATCTCCTGGAAACGGCAAACTCCTCATAATTTGTAGGAAAATCCCCAGGATGTATGTTTTGTAGTCTAATGTGCTACTTCCCCTTTAAAAGAACAATATGTATATATATATACATATATCGCTACTATATCACAAAGTAATACAGAGATTTGTCATTCACTTCAGTCCCTGCCCCGTGGAGCTTACAATCTAGTTTCCCTATACAGTCACACAGAGATATGTGTTTTTGGATTGTGGGAGGAAGCCCACGCGTGTGCAGGAAGAACGTACAAACTCCATGCAGATGAAGTTCAGGATGGAATTGAACCCGGGACCCTGTGCTGCAAGGCAGCACTTCTAACTACTGTATGTAAAGTTATAGGCCAATCTCTCTATTTCCAGACTGACATGAAAGCCTTTTGCTATGGAGCTTCTTGACTAGGTCTTTTGGAACCAGTAGCATCAATAAGAAACTCCCAACCATGACAGCATTTGTGGTTCATTGTCATTAGCAGAATTCTAAACAGCAATTTCAGACACTGAGTCACCCACCAGCACCAGTCACCTCTGACTACATGCAGATTCCCTGGGGATTTTAAACTCTGATCCTCTCGAATAAAAAGAAACCAATTAAAATGGAATAAGCTGGCCCCGGATGTGGTTGAAAATGAAGCAGGCTGTCTTTATAGTTGAAATGCTATTTCAATTACTTTTGCTGGAAATTGAGAGAGTATTTTCTATACCTGTGCTTCCTAGAGCCATCGCAATGAAATAAAAAGAAAAAAATTTACAGTTGACTTTTGTATCAGTATCAGTTACCAGTATTTTCCCCTACTGCCTTTAACAATCAGAAGATTTTTTTACACCTTTGTTTCTGTAAGGGGGTTATTGACCAAAGTGACAATTCGACTGTTGAAGTGAATTCTCATCAATTTGGGTGGCTACGCCCTGATTCTCTACTCCTTATGGACTAAACAGCGGATTCCCATAGCAAATCTGCAACCGCATCAGAATTCCCATAGTCAAGTCGCTACAGTGTCAGTAGCAGTCCATTGTGTAGTGTGTGTGACTGTCGTTAGTTGGTGAATTCGACACATTCCCGAAAATGGGAAAGTGGCAAATTCACACCTTTTTACATGACAATATGGACTTTAGTGAATAACTCACAAAGCATCAAAAAAACTTTAGATTTCTGTTAACTAGATCTATTATGATTACAGCTCTCCAGACAGTGATCTGTATTGGGGGTCTCAAGCCTATGGTCCCAAAGGCTTTCATTTGTGGTCCACAAGGGACCTAAGATCCAGAAACATCCTCAGGACAGCAGAGAACAGGCTAAGGGTGGAGCCTATCTGCACAATGCTTTAGTGAATGCGTGCGTACGAGTGCTGTGCGCAGGTAGGAAAGTGGTGTTCAGTTGGAGACAAAATTGAAGGGGGGGAGGAGCATATCACTCACAGGTCATGTAAAGAATACTGATGTCATACATGGAAACTTTAAGGAACTCTTGATATTGCTCTTCAAATGAAAATAAGCTTATGTCAATTCTGCTTCTTAGAGAAGGGCCATGGAGACACCATGAACAACTTCTGATCAAATGATATCCAAAATGATGGCAATTTATTAACAGGGTAAACTTTGCTCAGATTTTACTATGCAGAAAAACACTTCCAAACCTCAATCTCATTAAATAGCCAAAATGAACATTATGGGCCAATGGTTCTGGTATGTACAATATATGTCACTTTTATTAAAACACAAATGTACTAACATTCCAGAAAGGCTGAACTATGTGATACAGCAGGAAAAGAAGACAGATGTTTTCCCTCACTAGGGGGATCCATACAGGAGTAGTGTCAGGCTGATGGCATAGGGATTTAGAAACTATACAATTCCTAATGCCATCTTGCTTTAACTCAACTAATCAAAACATGATATTCTGAAAAATATTCTGAAATACAAAAATGATAAAAGTGATTTATTGTGGCATTATCTTACTACCAAAAATATTTTTATTGGTTTAAGATAAATATCAATGAAAAAGCAGGTCAGTGATAGGTTCAACAAGATGGACATTTCCCCATATTCACAATAATTAATACAACTCTGACAATTAATTAGTGCAAGGGGGCATAACCTAGTGGGCAATGGGTAGTGGTTATTTACTCTTGGGGTAGGTACCATAAAATATACTGTAGGTGCCAGTTTGGGTTTAAGGTCCCTTGTTAGTAGTATTCAACCAATCAAAACGTTTGCTTTCCTTATCCAATCCTTACCCAATCCAGTTCAGTTGGTTAAAGTTGGCTACCTGGCATTCTGGAGAGGATTAGAGGAGGCATGGGTTGTCAGATTAAAGGGGCACTATAGTGCTGATATAATTGCACACATACATATACAACTCCTTTATACTAAGCCAATTGCTGACACAAACAGTTAAAAAAAAAAGTTTAGGAAACAAATAATATTTGTCTTTAGTTTCCCTTAATTAGTTTACCTGAGAACTGGCATTTTCCTCCCCCAGCACCCCCCCGCCCATTTCTGTGAGAAGAAAAAGCTGCCTGACTGCTATTGGTTAAGCAGTGTGATGACCTTTTGGCCACATAAATTAAGTTGGAATGCAGGATATTACAGAGGGAAAGGTGACTTGTGCACATGAGCTAAGTAGTAAGTAGGGCAAAAATGTCCAGGGAACGGTACCTTTTCATGGAAAACTGGCCAGTGCATATCACACACACATTTCCTGGTGCAGGAGTTTATCAGTGCTGCCTAATCAATCATTCTGCATCACATGAAACAACTACTGGGGAGAAACGCTTCTCACTAAGGTATAGTATTGTATATGTAAAGATGTCATCTGACTATAATTTCCCTTTTAGGGATACACTGCACTTTCCAAAACCACTTTCCAAGGAATTGTGATTAAGATAGTTAAACTAGGTATATGATAACAGGTTTTAATTACTCTGATATTGTTGTCAAAGATTTCCATTTAGTTCATAAATAAAGGGCACTAAACATATTCACCCAACTCCAGTGTGAACAAGTGTTACTTCTATTAAGAACTAGGCTGGGCACAATGGTGAGTAGAAGGTGAAAGGAGGTAAGATGTTAATCCCAAGGCATCTCTTAGGCTCTCCATGGTCATATAAAATATATAAATATATATATTTTTTTTTTTATTCATGAGGCCAAATTCCATTTCTGCTGAATAAACTATAGATTTACCCACTGTTTAACTGGCTTAATGGATGCTGTTGAATTCTAACTAACAACGTTGTATACAATTTTTAAGGGCATTTAGAAGATATTCTGGCTAGGGAACAAACAGTTAGTAACCTGCTCTCGGCGTCCCCTCACAGCATGCATTAATTATACCTTTAGTCATCTGCTTCCCATAGTGCAATAAAATGACTGCTAATAGTATCGTTTTACAAGTACAAAATGGCAGCCCTGCAATTGCATTTGTCAAGATTCAGATTGGTTAAAAAAAAAAAAGGAATATATTAATTCGCTACTAGAAAAAAGAGAAAAAAAAAAGAACTAGTTACAATGATTACAAATGACAAAAAGAAGCATTTCCCAGCAACAATGTCACATCTGATTCATTTATTAGATAAACTATTACAGAAGGAAAAAGCCTTTAGCAGTTTAGCTTTTCTTCAGTAAATGAAGGCATCAATGTTCCCAGAGCCATCAACCAGCTAAATGTAAGTTAAAATTAGCAAAGAGAAAACAGTGAAGTATTAGGGCATAGTTTAATGGGTGCTGAGGGATTTTCAGTAGCAAGTTATGAAAACAATCACCGCCTCTGGGGCCTTCATTTATGGCCACTGTGGGGTGCTGTTACTAAAACATCTATGGAGAATTGTCAAGGTCACCTCTAACAAAACAAGCACTATGACCACTACTGTTTACATGCTCCACTGCAGAATGAAAGACAGAAATCTTTAATATGTATGTATGAATAATTTTATTTATAAAACGCCACAAATTTTACGCAGCGCTGTACAATTCAGCAATACAAATATAATACCGACATGGGAAAAGTACATTATACAATAACTGTAAGTGCCAAGATGTGGTTGACACAAAAGAATGCAAAAAGAATAGCAAATCTGCGACCGCATCAGAATTACCATAGTAAAGTCATGACTGTGTCAGCAGCAGTCCATTGTGTAGTGTGCGGCCATCGCTAGCTGGCGGATTCGCCACATCGCACAGTTTGCTGAAAACCCGAATATGAGAAAGTGGCGAATTCACACTTTTACGCGACGTGACGTTTAGGCAATATACCCCTCCATTAAAAGCAATATAAAAAAAAAAGTGTGTGTCGTCCATGTGCGAATCTTTGTCTTATCAAACACAGTTAGTCCTGAATAATTAATACTATTAACAATGCATTCAGCATCTCTATCAGTGGAACTATGTGCTGAATGAAGAATGTTGTAGAAGAATGCAAGCAATGCTTTGTATACAATGTCATTTTCTAGCAGCAAGCATAACTCTAGGAGTGTTGGAAGGATCAGTCACACAGGGTTTCACAGTGACTGTCATAGAGGATTCTGGGCAGGACGCCATGATAACAGGTGCATTTAAAGAACACAGGACCTTTATATTGCAGAGATGGATTTACAAAGAATGTTCCCATATTCCCAACAAGAACCGAGAGAATTTTTTTTTTGTGAGTGTATGTGTATGGTTTTGAAACTTCAAAAAAAAAATGACTATGCAAAATCTCTCTTTGAGGGGTAATCCAGCAAACTGCGAACTTACCTCCCGATCCTTCGCTTCAGCTCGCCGAGACTGTTACACGCTCGCTGATGTCCTACACACGGACATCAGTGAACGCTTTAAAGGTATTCCAGTCTCGGCAAGGTGTGGTCTCACCATAGTAAATGCAACTCTAACATTATGTTGTGAATATTTAAATGGAAACATTTTACAAATCATCAACTTTGTATAAAAAAAAGTACTGCAGATAGTGATGCGCACTGATCATTAGTGTATTAATTTAAATAATCTAGGAAGGCCTAGCCAGCTCTGCAGGGAATTCCTAGTCATGTTAGATAAAAAAAAAAAACCTACATGTTATTATATATAAGCATAGACAGACATATTATAACGTCATTATCAAATACAACCCTGCCCTGGATGTGCCAATTCATTTGGTGTAAAATGGAAAAATACTTATAAACAAAGGGACCAGATTAGTATCTCGTTGCTGACAGGGATGAATCTGTAAAAGCATTGTACATTTCTGCAGAGATAAAAGAAAAATCTATAATCTGCCCCCCCCACAGGAGACCTTTTTTATTATCAGTTTCCAAGTGTGAGCAAGGGATTGATTTGTTCACTGATATTCTACAGGCGGTTCTTTCAGACCCATGAAAATTTCAAGGCAGCCGCTTATGACTTTGCTACTCATTGTTCATGAAGAAGGTAGACAAAAACACGCTTAAGGGGCACATTTACTACAGTCGAACAGGCTTTTTTGACTAGTAAACGCAGGAGAAACAGCCTATATTCAATGATGTTGTTTTTCTTCCTATTTACTAAACTGTTCAGAAAGCATTTTATCACCCAAATATTTCAGTTTTTCTTGTTTAATAAATTTGCAAAAAATCTCTACATTTCTGGGGGGGTTTTTTCTTTCAAGATGGCGGGGCAGAGAGTACATTATTAATGAGCCAAAAATTAATGAACTTTTTTGATCTTACCAAATGGCTACAATGAAACAAAGAGCGAAAAGTTTAAAGGGGTCTGAATACTTTCCGCACCCACTGTATTTCCATCTTCAATCAAGATGTCACAAATCCAGCAGAACCCCCGACAGGTAGGTACTTAATGGGATAAACTGAAAAAGCTTTTGTCAGGCCAATTGGCTTTAGATATTCTTTAAGGTTCACCCTAGTACTTTTATCTGTCTAATGAAGGAATTTCAAGATGTGTCTCCACAACCATAACTACAATAAACTGTAGATGACCATATGTTGAATGTTGTAAGGAAAACAAAAACATACAATGATCTTCCTGTTCCATTGCTTTTACTAGTGTTTTTGGCATTGCATTTAGAAGTTACTTTGACCTGCGGAGCCATTGCACATTTCTTGTTTCCATAGTTCTCCTCATCTCCTCTGATTGGATTCTTGTTTAGATGTCCACACACAAAGGTCACTGTATGCAGTTTTGGATCTTTTCCCTAATGGGTTGGACCATCCAACTATATGCAATCTCACCACACATATGGGTGGCCAATTTAATAGTCTGGTCCGGAGTATGTGATGATATAAATGCTCAAAACTATCTCAATATCTGATATTAAATGAGAGCAGGTCCAGTATCTCAACAGGACAAAATTATAATTTTGGTGACTTGTACGGGTTGCTATAGTGATTAAAAAGACAGAACTAATCCGCTATATTGTTGCTTGTTAATTCTTAACCATGTTTGTGAATCTACTGCCAATAAAGTGGATCGGGAGAGTAGTCCAGCGGCAAGGCAAAACATCTTAGGGTGCAGCTGTATCGAAATATGACTGACAGCAACAAAAGGGAGACAGAAACAACCATCTGAGTTTTCTAATAGCCGTACACAGATTAAAAAAAAATTCTACACCTACGCCTTTCCGTATATTAGGTAGGATTAGATAAAGATGTACTCTGAGAGTAGAAAATCAACAAAAAAGATCATAATATACAAGGATGCATTGCAATATACAGTTTATTGTTTGCACAGTGTATTATTTCTCTCCATATTTAAATCTGCATAAAAGAATGCAAGGTATAGAATTCCTTACCTTGATGCGTATTCCATCACCATAAATAGTAAATATGCAAATTATGGTCAGCAGGGGGTGCTCTTGTCACTAATGTCTATGAAGAATGACTCATTTGTGATAAGCACCTCCCATTCTTATGTATACATGCAAATATGAAGACAAGGAGCCTTATTCATCAATGTCTATTCAGGAAGAAAGACATGGGGAAAAAAAATCCTAAATGAGTACATTTTCCTATTTGTTCACATTCAAAATTTTGAATAGACACCTGCATGCAAAACTTATTTTCATCAACAATCTGCAAAAAAAAGAAACAAGAAAAAGCAACCAAGAAAACAAAGAGTAACTAGCTTGTAGAGCAGCGGTTCTCAACCTTGCTGAGACCGCGACCCCCCTCTGACGTCACCGCGCCGCGTGATGACGTTTCGGCCGATTGTCATCACGTTCGCGCATCACGTGGTGACGTTCGGCCGAAACGTCATCATGCCGCGCATCACGTGACGATGTTGCGGCTGAAACGTCATCACGTCGCGTGTCACGTGATGACGTTTACTGCCGACGTCACCCGCAGGAACCCTTATAAGAAGGGTTCCTGCGGGTGCTTCCGGGTGTCGGCGCGGTTCTCGACCCCAGTGGGATGGGCCTCACGACCCCCGCCGGGGTCGCGACCCACAGGTTGAGAACCGCTGTTGTAGAGAAATAAATGCATTCAGTAAGAGTATATCTTATAGCAGGCTCTCAAAGACAGTATGATAACAATGCAATAGGTAAGAAACAATGAAATGATCTGCTCTGCTTTCAACCATAGTAATGAGGCCGTGCTACTTATCCACTTAGGGCCTCCTTATCAGAAGTCCAAATAGTCGCAAAGAGCTGTGAATTCACATGGATTTGCAAAGTGGCAAATACACGACCAATTCGGGTGACTACAATAGTTGTGATCTTTATGGAGCACTTTGCAAGCGCGTGCACGGGTACTTCTACTATTGACTAAGCGGAGGAGTGGTGCGAAGGTGCGAATAACGACTAGGTGAACTCGCTCCGAATTTACCTGTTTGGCTTCACCACTTCCGACTGGAGAATTGGGGGGGGTTGATGGCATGGTGATTAAATAACAACATGACCTTAGGACAATGTGACATAAAAATAGAATATTCACAGAATACAGTTAGTACCCTGTTTCCCTGAAAGTAAGACATCCCCCTGAAAATAAGACCTAGTGCAATTTTTTCCAAGCTTAGAAGTACAAGGCCTCCAATGAAAATACAAGGCCTCCAATGAAAATAAAACCTAACTGCAGTAAAGTAGGAGAAATATACCGTACTGGTATAGTGTTTCCCCGAAAATAAGACCTAGCTGCAGTAATTTATACCATACTGGTATAGTGTTTCCCCAAAAATAAGACCAAGCTGCAGTAATTTATACCATACTGGTATAGTGTTTCCCCAAAACTAAGACCAAGCTGCAGTAATTTATACCGTGCTGGTACAGTGTTTCCCCAAAAATAAGACATCCCTTGAAAATAAGAACTAACACATCTTTAGGGGCAAAAATGAATATTAGACCTTGTCCTATTTTCGGGGAAACACGGTAGGACAGTTTGAGATTGATGTCACTGCCCTTCACTGGGTGAATTTTCCTAACTCCACTTAACTTCTCATCCACCTGACTATACCACACTGCACATCCGACAGTGTCCGCCTGTTCGACAAGTCAAGTCTCTCTGAATTTGTGACTATTTTGGTGATGCAACTTGAATTGTATTGATGGGAATTTGACAAGTGAATTCACCCTTTTCAGAACAAGGCCCCAAATGTCCACCCCAAGAACTTCTCCACCTAAAGCAGGAGAAGAACAAAGGGGGCTTGGGTGGCTCGTGGGTAATAGCGATCAGGCAGAGTAATCAGAACCCCTGGTCATATGGGCCTGGCCATAGCAACAACCCCTGCTGTTACGACAATGGGAGTTCTGTTGCATTATGGGAAAACAGTTTATATTAAAAAAAAAAAAAAAAGTTAAAAAAAGAAAAAAAGATTTTTCAGGATGGAAAAGCTGTTCTAATTAAAGTCACCGTACATAAAATATTCAGATTAATTGCTGCAGTTGACTGATGCAGAAGGATTTATTTAAGGTTGGACTGAAAGACAGATTTTATCTCGAATCATAAGGCGGCCAGATGCACACAGCCTTTAAATGACATAATACAAAAACAGCGTGATCTGCTTCCCACAGAAAATAATAAACACAGAGGCTGAAAGAAAAATATTTTAATGCTGCCACGGAATGAATCAGCCATAGCGGTTTCATCGGTTATATAATTGTCTTTGCGGGAATGAAATTTTGAAGGTCGTGGCAATGTTAATCACAGACGATTGATGTTACATAAGTCTGTATGAGATGAAGCTATAGAATCCAGCGGAAGGAAGAAGCCCATTGGTGAATCTAGTGTAAACTCTTGTTAATCTCCCATTGAACAACTTATACTGGAAACGTGCCTGGAAGAATCTCCGTTTATGACCAATGTAACCACAGCAGTTCCAGCCTTGCTTATTGAGGCTGGGACAACATAAGCCTTTTATTTACAGTGGTGAAAGACTACTTACCATTTTGTGGCCCCATTGCCAGGTAAGTAACTATAGAGGTTGCAGCAGTCCCAGCCCCCCAGACCCCATTTGCTTGTAGTGCCTATCTCCTGTTCCACCCCAAAGTCTGCAGGTTTTAGTGTGAACCATTGTGTAAAGGTCAGACTTCACATACAGTACAATTCCCAAACTTCATGGGAACTCTAAGATGTACCGGGTCTAATTCCCCAGTTTTTCTTTGACGGGTCAAAGCGGTAAATTAAGGTGTTGATGGCTGGGCACCTACAGTCCTAAGCCGCACTACGCAATAAACTGTGCTTGACGGCCATAGGCTTCTTCGCTATGGGAATATACCACTTAGTGAATAAGGAACAAAGAGTTTGCGACTATTGGAGCGTAGGGTCCCAAATGTAAACAAATTCACATATACGGCTGAATTCTCACTTTTAAAATAAACCCTCTGAGGGGGTCATTAACTAAAGTCTGAATTGTCACGTAAAGGTGTGAATTTGCTACTTCCATTTTTGGGTATTCAGCAAACTCTGCGATGTGGTGAAATCGCCAACAGCAGTCGCACACTACACAATAGACGGCTACTGACGCCGTCACGACTTCACTATAGGAATTCTGAAGAGGTTGCGGATTTGCTATGGGAATCTGCTGTTTAGTGAATAAGGAGTGGAGAATCAGACAGTAAGCCACCCAAAGTGATGAGAATTCACTTCAACAGTCGAATTGTCACTTTAGTCAATAATCCCGAATATTTTGGTCCAAGGAGGCCTGGAAGGGGGCAGCTCTGCTGGGAGGGCCCTGGTGTTTATCCTGTGCTAGTCCTAAGGAAGAGGATCTGGTGTGGATCTCACACTGGGACCCCGAGCAAGTAGTTAATTAAAATGCTACATGTTAAGTAAGCTTCAGCCAGTTCCAATGAGGTATTCACTTATAGTTTGGACTTTTTTCCAGGGGTGGAAGCCCAGTGTTATAAAATGCTGTTGTGGCCTTAAAGTGGGCCATTATGTTTGTTTGTTGGAAACATAAAGTAACAGAAATCAAGATTTACGGCTGGTCTACACTGCTATCTTTTGTGCAACTCAGAATCTGCACAAAAATGTCACTCTTGTTACTTATCATTAGCAAGAGGAACTGTTACAGTTGGTGTAAATAAGCCATGACTACTATTTCTATAAAACTACTCTTATAATCCCATTGACCTTAGTGGAGTTGCAGTGTTACTTTACAATTTCATTGTACCCTGATTTATATCTTCCTCAAAATTCACACGAGGTCATTCGAATCATTGCATCTACTGAAAAGCATAAAAATCGCACTAAAATTGCAAGATGGGACATCACTGTGCCCACCAACCGCTACCTTCTGAATTCTGATTGGCTGTGTACCATGAAGTCACCAGCACACAACCCAATCCCCCCTCCCTCCCACCAATTGGCTGTGCACTGGTGACATCAGCCAACAGGTACAGGTACAGACCGCAGTAGAAGTCTTTTCCCGATGAAACGCGTCCGGTGAACTTGGCAGACCTTGCGCTTTCCCCTGCATACTTTTTTCTCAGATGCTTCTGACACTCGGTGTTCCATCTTACTGTTGGTCTCTTGCGTACAATTGTGTACTTTCGGCTATTTCTGGCTGTAACTGAACTCTCAGATCTGGGGTCCAAATTTTGCTACTGACAGCATTGACAGCACTGACGGTAATTTTTAAAGGGGTTTAGCTATTCTATACTATCATCTATTTATTCACATCTTACACTATATTTATGCTATTTATTGTTTGAGATAAAAAAACCTTTTTCCTGCATATTACAAGGTTCTGCCAGTCTGTTTTTTGTTTTTTGCTATTTTAAATGCTTTTAACTTATTTTTTGTCTTTGTCAGTTTGGCACTTTAATTTTTTGTTACATAATAAAATTTATTCATGTGTTCACCTTTATATGAGAGTTTCTTCTCTTTTCCTTGTAACAGGTATAGGTACAGGGAAGGGGTACCCAGGACAGCAAATCTGGGACAGTTAGGATAGTATGATTTTACAGTGTAACAAGGCCTAAAGATAACACTTTTTTACAAATATAGAATAACTATCATGCCAGTCCAATCTCCATATTTTCACTTGTTGGTGTCACTAGTCTTTTAAGAACACCTTTGTGAGTAAGTCAACAATGCCCAAGTTTGGGACAACTGAGATCATAAGGGGAGGAGGGGTTACTGATCTTTACATTTATGTACATGGGAAATTCTGAGAGCAGGGTGATATACAGTTAGGGCATCAAACTTTTTCTCTGTAAGTATGATCCAAAAGGCAACTTGGCAGAGGATGCACTTTACCTTTCACTAACAAAAATAGATGCTACTGAATCTATGTATATAGGTAGTCCTCGACTTACGACGTTGATCCATTCTTACGCGGCGTAGTAAACCGAATTTCGATGTAAGTTGGATCATACGTTAATACAGTATGGTTCGACTTACGTCGCAAAACCGTGTAAGTCAGAACAAGATATGGTTGCATGCAGTTCGACTTACGTCGCAAAACCGTGTAAGTCGGAACAAGGCATCGTATAAAGCGTCGTAACCCCGAAACGACGTAACTTGAGGCCGTCGTAACCCGAGGACTACCTGTATATCAAAAAAGGAACACAAAATCGTAATCCTCTGATGTTTATTAAAGGAAAAAAATAAACTTAACACAACCTTTCTTTGACAAAACAACATTCATCACTTAAAAAAATAGTAATTTCCACAGGAAAAAGTCCTTGGTCAAAAACACAGTGGGTAACTGCACCCCATACAGG
>WMED01015386.1:0-13065 GCA_019650415.1 Pipa parva | reverse complement strand
GCTTGAGCTATTCCTGGTGTCCTCCTGAAGGACTGTAGGCCTCGGGTGACTCTTTTGTGGAGCAGGGTCCCTCTCCTGCACTTCCCCAGGCGAGACTGGCTAAACCCAAAAATGGCCTTTTAATAGCGCTTATGATCTCATAGCACATGACACCAGTGCTATTACACAGCAACACATGCCACAACTCCAGGAAGAGGGCCACTGAATGGCATTATCTAAACTTAGCTGCTTGCAGAAGAGGTTGTGGATCGGGAGACTGTCACTAATCCTGATTTGCTCCTCACACTAAAGGAGCATTAAATATCTAAATGCAGGAGACACCTGAATCGCCTACATGCGATGGCTTTAGAATTACTAGAACGGACGAGATTTTGTGGAGATGTGCACTACATAAAGCAGCCATTTCCATAATCTGCTAGTAATCACTGAGGTTCTTACCATTCCAGCAATGGACTGAGGCATCCTGGGAAAACCAGAGAAGCTGATCCCAAGGGCCTGTTATCCTGTACACCAGCATCATTATAATAAATTATATTAATTTATCCCTCCATGATTTTTAGGTCCATGTCTGGACTCTAGGGTCCTGGGAACCCCAGGAGGATCTTCTAGTGGGTTTTAATATCCTTTTTGTCAGCAGTTCATCTTATTAAGGCGCTGTCTATACAAGCCCCATATTAGTGAGAAAGGAGATGAGTCAATGTCCAGCTTTTTGTGTCACAGGGAATTCTATTATACACCATGAAATGTAACTAGTGCTACTGTCATATTTCCTTAATTTTTACTGATCACTTGAGCAGCCGAGGACAAGCGTGTCGAAGCAGGTAAAAAATGCTTTGAATGTTTCATCAGAGCAATATGATATAACACAGCCGTAACAGCCGGATTTATGCATTTATAATTTATTAAGCAGTAGATAATAAATGTTATGCTGCTTGCATTGTGGCTCATTGATTAGTGTTGTGCTTTGTAGCACTAGGGATATACCGAAAAGTGACCAACTGCAGGAAGGTTTGGAAATTGACCTTTTCAGGAGCTTTCAAGTCAGGAAACTAAAATTGTATCTTTGGTAAATGGGCCACTTGCTGTAACTGTAACATAAGAAACCCTCTCGGGTCCTGGTGCAGGATAGACACTTGGGACCCCTGGTGGTGATTGTTCAGCAGGGCCCCTTCCTTCCCAATGAAAAAGTAAAAACGCCCTCTCTGGGGAGAGGGTGTAGGCCAGGCATTGAATGTTGAGGGAGCTGATGGGTTGTAGCAGTCCTGTAGAGTAGCTAAGTCCCCTGTGGGCTCAGACCTGGTTGCAAATGTGACCATTGCATCCCCTATAGTTCCATCCCTGTTCCTAAATCTTAATTTGGAAGAACTCATTGGATGAGAACCAATTGTAGCTTTCTGCTGGATTTAATAGCGTCAAGGCTTGGAGCTCTAAAGGAAAAATAAAATGAATGAAATACAGTATAATACTTTTATATAAAATAAATATAATAATACTTTTATATTATATATATATATATAAAAAAACCACTCTATAAAGACAGGGCTTCAAGTACCTATTTACCCATTAAGTAAATAAATGAAAGTTGGGGGCCTAAAGAATGAACCGTCCTTGTATGCGAATTTGGTTAAAGACCCTAAAATCTGAGTCAGTACCCCAATAAAAGGTATGCATACTAAAATGATATATACTCATAACCTTTCATAAAATATTGGCAATAAGGTGAGAGTGATTAATTACTTATACTTTGCTGGATGTTTTTCAACTCGTTTCCAATTTATTATTTTTTTTAACTGTGAAATTAAAGCAAAATGGGGGAGTTCATCAACAGGGTCAGTCGCTTAAAGAGGTCGAGCAACTCATAGCAACCAATCAGCAGTCAGTTTTCTTGTTACTTAAATAACAATCCCTATATTTTACATGAAAATAAAAACATTCCTACATCTAATGTCTTCTGGATTATGTGTTAAACCTTTCGTCAGTCGCCCTTGGCAGGACACAGGGAACATTACTAAATTGCAAATATTGAGAAAGAAATTCCAGTGCGTCTTCCTATGCTCTCATCTTCCTCAGTCTGAGGAAAATGTTAATGTGATTTTGTCTGGAGTGTAAAAGACTGGTTAGAAATACATCTTTGCATAATGATTACATTTTATAAAGGAACAATGGAAAGGGGTGTGACTTCATAAATCTCACATATGGCCTATGAGCAGGACCGGCCCTGCCTATGAGATTTACTCAACTTGTTCTACGAGTTTATTCTAAGGAATTTTTCAGTTGTTCATATGAAAAGTTGCCAAGGAAACCTACTGATATATTCACTTAATTGAAAGTCATTCCTCTGGAGAAAAAGGATCCAAAAAAGGGTATTATATAACTCTAGGGGGTCCACACTTATGTAATGGCAGTGGTTCTCAACCTTTTATTACTGCGACTGCAACAATTTTAAAGTTGTGACCGCGACAATATTCCCATGTGCATATGGGAATATTGTTGCAGTCGCGACTATACTATGGAAATATTGTCGCAAATAAAGGGTATTGGAAATCTGCGACAATCCCAAGGGGTGTTAGGTGGCCAATGGCAAATTGTCATCAACCCCAAAAGGTATCTCGACGCCCAAGTTGAGAACCGCTGATGTAGGGGATTATATGTGCTTTAGCCACTAGCTTAATTAGACACAAATGGAACCTGTACAACATTTGGGACTGCCCAAACACCCATTTAAATCCATTTCCTCTATTTAGAGATGTTATTTAGTCTTTGTATGTGGGAACAGTCAATGGTCATTTAATAAAATAGTTATTGTTTGTATATTGATGCAAGATATAGGGGGTACTTCACGATAGTGCGAAGTGAGGTGCGGAGTCCTCGCTTCACTTCTCACTGAATGACATACGCTCGCTGATATCCTGTACGCGGACATCAGCGAGCGCTTTAAAGGGATTCCAGTCTCAGCGAGGCGACTCTTTTGGTCTCGCTGAGACTGGAATCCCTTTAAAGCGCTTGCTGATGTCCGCGTGCAGGATATCAGCAATCGCATATCAGTCATTGCAAAGTGAGGCGAGGACTCCGCACCTCACTTTGCACTATCGTGAATTACCCCCATAACGGTTTGTACACACTGAAGTGACTAGCAACAATGTCCCCTCCCAGGTAAGCAAATATACATATCTTTAGATGCCAGAATCCACTATTTCACACAGTGGCTTAAAGTGGACTTGTTTCCTCAAAATTAAAACTATTTTAGGTTGTACTAATGAAATAAAAGTGTTTGTAAATATATATGTATTAAAAAATGGAGCTTTATACAGTGTTTCTCTCTGTCATCTTCCCTGTCGGCCTGACTTTTCTTTCCCGAGTGTCGGGTGATAATGAATAACATTATAGCTCCTCCAATCAGATCCCTGCTAGATCATGATTTAAGGGAATTGATTGGAGGAGCTATAATGTCAATCATCATTTATCCCGCCCACCCAACTCCCCACCCAAGGAAAGAAAAGTCAGGCTGACAGGGAAGATGACAGATAGGAACACTGTATAAAGCTACATTTTATTTAATATATATATATTTACATAAACATTTATTTAATTAGTAGAACCAAATTAGTATTAGAGTTTTGAGGTGACAGGCGCACTTTATACATGCACAGTTACGGACTATGCCATAGACACACCACAAAGAGTGTAGAGGGTCCTAGGTCCCTGCATGGTGGTACTGCTGCTCTTCATTTAGCATGTCAGCCAGCCAGCCTTTGACTTTAGCTATCTTTTCAACAAAGAATTCTTGGTATTATTGGTTCCATAGGGTATTGTGGGAGTTGTAGGTTGACGTTCACCCTAGTGTCACGCTACCATGCCTAGGGATGAAAAGTTTTCACAATGAACATGCAGAGGAGGCTCCTAAAAAACACTTGAATCTAAAATCCATGAACACTGAATTAAAACTAACCTACCATATTTAAATATAAATCAATCATTTATAATATTTTTAAAAAAAGGACATTGGGTAAAAATGTAACCATTTAATTGATTTTTTTTTTTGTAAAATGCAAAAAATATACCAGGCATTTAAATATGATTTAAAGGTACAGTATTACAAGAAAAATATATGGGCAATTCCTCTAAAGCCTTAACCACTGTTCTACTGTAGTATTGTACTAAACTTTCCTTGACTTGACTGTAATAAAAAAAAAACAAAAATCTCCAGGGACAGGGAACAGCAAAATGTTCCATCAGCACTGGATGAAAACATAGAAACAGAATGTAATATTTTTCACTGTTAAGTCATTACCTGCTAAGAAAGCAGTAAGAAAATTATACAGTACATGACAAATTGTTAATGGTCGTGAATGTATCTTCTATATGATCTAGCCCTGGGGTCGGCAACCTATGGCTCTTTCACTGTAACAAGCGGTGCAAGCACCACTCATTACAGTCTGCTGGCAAGTGCTGTATAGACAACGCTCTCTCAGCGCTTCCAGGTTGCTAACCAATCCGGAGCCGCTGACATCACTGGCTCCCGGGTTGCTAGCCAATCCGGAGCCGCTGACGTCATCTATGTGACATCAGCGGCTCTGGATTCAAAAGGGCTGAGTGAACAGCACCTATATGGCTCCCTCAGCCCAAAAGGTTGCTGACCACTGATCTAGCCCAGGGGTCAGCAATCTTCGCAGAGGAGGGATCCATTTCTCTCCCTCCTCTACCTTTGCAAATTACTCCTGGAGCAGCAAAGGGGGAGAAGCGTGTACGGTCCAGATCACATGACCTTTGACATCCCATCACAAGAGACGTTAAAAGGCCATGGGCGGGTGAGAGGGCAGTTAGCCGCACAACGCAGCCAAAGAGCCAAATGAGGCTCGCGAGCTGCGGTTTGCCGACCGCTGATCTAGCTTATAACATCTGAGTATCTTGCACCTTTTAGGAAACAAGTATCTTGCACACAATACTGCCATGGTATGTGATTACAAGCCCACTCTGTTTAGCAAACAACCTATTACAATAAATTTACCTGGTTCTGAATATTGCAGAACAATGGCTGCATTCTTAGAAATGGAGCGATTATGGAAATTTATCTACAGGCAATCTTTACTGAGGTCTTAAAACTGATAGTATCCAATCAGAAGTTGCATTTCAATTTTCAGCAAATAGTTCGTTAGTGTTGATTGGTTGCTATGGTTTAATAGACCAATAAAAATGCCTTGGTTGATGAATTCTCCTGATTCATTTATAATTTACAGTGCCACATGGGACAACTAAAGTTGCACTGATTTTCAAATTAATCATAGGTTTCAGAGGATTGATCCAGGAACAAAAATGGCTGCCATTTAGAGAAGAAAACCACTTGGCCATTGAGGAACAAATTGGTAACAACTTCAAGTGGGTGTTTTTTTTGTGGTGCAGTCATTGACTGGGATGGATGTTATGGGGGTGTTTTTTTTATTAACCCAAAATTAATTTAATGTAGCAGGCTGTCAATTACTTATTAAAAAATTAGAATGAATAAATAAATATGTTTATTGGTTTTTAGGGTTTACCTTTCTCAAACATAAAAAAAGGAGATTGCATATTATATACCGGATACCATGATACACCTGGATACCTATGGGAATGAGTGGCTGCTGCTTTGTTCCTGGTTTACTATTCAAAAAAATGCTGATTTTTCGCATAGTAAATATTTAGATCTGAATTGGGGAAGGAATTGAGTCTATTGTTAGCTGTAGCAGATAGCTGATGAGTTATGTAAATTTGGTGTTATGAACTATGAGATGATACAATCCAACACTGATGCGAATCCATGGCCCATATGATCACATTTGTGTCTTATTTTGTATTAATTATACCTGGGAACTGTGCTAAATGCAGCAGGAACCTCTGCAGATTATCAGACCCAAGAATACTTGGTACAGATTCTGCATTGCCAAATGAGTCACTGCTATTTGCTGAAGCCTCCATTTTTTAATAAGTTCTAGTTAGTTTGGTATTCTCACCATCTAAGCTCTTCCTGAGAAAACCACATCTAGAATATGGTGTTCACCCTCCTCCCCACCCACTTGTTTTTTTTGTTTTTTTACAGCATTATAATATCAGCAGTTATATCAGACCTATATATATATATATATATATATATATATATATATATATATATATATACAGTATATATAGTATATAAAACTCCATACAGAAAACTGAGAATCACCTGTCTCAAAGGGTATCATTTGGCCTTTGAGAAGTGTTGGACTGGTCAACCAGGAAACAGGGAAAACTCCCAGTAGGCTCAGGCCTTAGTGGGCCCTCCTGGAGTTTTCAACTGAACGACATTGGTATATTCCTGAGGGAAGTGCAAATCAGGTACAGGTATGGAGGCAGAAAAGGAGGTAGGATACAATCAACTCATAGGGTCTGAATATGGGAATGAAGAGACAAGGAGAAATCTTTTGCTTAGCGGCTCCTGATCTCTTGTTCCCTGCTGAGGTACTGATCTGTTGTCTCCTGGAGGGCCCCATCGCTCCAGTCTGATGCTGAATTTGAGATCTATGAAACTTAAGATGTATTGTTCTAGATTTGAAGGCCCTAAGCTAAAAATTCTCCTTTGATCTCGTTCAGTGAATATGGGGTACCAAGCAAAGGGAGTTGAACAGAGCTTTCCTAAAATTGTGCTGGTAAAATAAGCCTCAAATATCAATAATAATATATTTAAATTATCTAACATTAAAGAACTTTCTTGTGCTTGGGGGTTCTTAAAGTGACATCTTTCTTTACAAAGTATTCCTTATACTAAATAATTACTTAAAGACTTCCTCTACATGTGTTTGTTTTGCCTCAGCATTCATCTTAAATGTACAAATACAATGCTAGCAGGAGAATCTCAGAATTTTTCCATGTCAGCCGGGCTGTATCTTGGCTCTTTGACCTGGATCAGTCTCCCATCTTGACTCATCTCATTACATCATCCTAGTTGATAGTTCTTTCATATGGCATCCATTGGCTTGTATCAGAGAGCACACCTCATTGTCCATGTTCTTTTTTTTTTTCTTTTTGCACTAAGCCCTCCATCTCCGAAATCCCAGGACCATACTGCAGCCATAACAGATGGTAACAGTGAAAGCAAATATCTACAGCAACAGAAAGGATAAAAAATATTTAGTGCAAGTCCGCAGCATTTTTATGATGTTTAAAGGAGAACTATAGTCAGATTACATCTTTACATATGTATTACTATACCTTAGTGAGAAGTATTTCTCCCCAGTAGATGTTTCATCTAAAGCTGGTTGATTTATAACAGAGCACTGATAAACTCCTGCACCAGGAAATGTGTGTGATGTAACTGCTAAAAACCAGAAGAAAAAGCTGCCTGCCTGCTATTGGTTAAGCAGTGTGCTGACCTTTTGGCCTCTTTAGCCATGCTTTGTTTGCATTCCTGGAATGCAGGAGATTAACTTGTGTGCAGGGGTTACATTACACATTAGGCAAACATGTCCGGGGGAGGGTACCCTTTCATGGAAAACTGGCTAGTACATGTCACACAGATATTTTCTGGTGCGGGAGTTTTCCAGTGCGGTTTCATCTGAAGCAGGGTAATTTATTACATATCTACTGGGGAGAAACGCTTCTCACTAAGGTATAGTACTGCATATATAAAGATGTAATCTGACTATAGTTCCCCTTTAAATATTTCTAATGCACTGATTCTTTTGTAGAAGCAGATGTAACATTTTCCTTGGGGGATGTATCGTACAGCTTCAGGGTAGTCCCAAACAGCAGGGTTGCCTGATCTGGTTCCTATGAGGAGCTGTTTGCTCACTAGTCATTTTGTGAATCAAATAGTAGTTTGTGCTGCATAAAAATAAATGATGCGAACAAAAGTAATATTGTCACTGCATGTAATACCTTGTTACATTTTAAATTTAAATTACATAATTTCATAGACTTTTTTGGTCAGAAAATGTTGTTTTGTAACACAGTATGTATTTGATGCCTACAAAATCATTGTTGGATCTTAAAAGAGAACCAAAGCAAAAAAATTAAAAAGCAGGGTTAAAATACTTATCTTATATATAGTGCTGAGTCATTACAGTCACAACGTGAGCTGGGCTGTAATTAGCCGGCACACGATGACTCTTCATAGCACTGGCTGAAGGGGAAGATAGCGCCGCAGCTCTTGGCCTCATACATCATTACGCTCATTGCGGGGAGAATTCTCATTGGCCCCCTGCAATGAACAGGATGATGTTTAAGGCATTTGGTACTGACGGTGAAGCAAGTAGGGAGGAGCAGCGGCAAAAATGCCATTTTGTACACACAATTCTGTATGTACAAAATAGCATTTTGTATGCAAGTTTACAAAATCTACTTTTGTTTTAAGATCTATTTTTTTTGTGTGTGTATTTTGTGGATGCTAAATTAATTTTGTGCCCATAAAGCACATTTTGTCAAAGCAAGAAATATTTTGTGCATACAAAGTATAATGGATTAACTTTGTACTTACAATGTTAGCTCTGTGTCACAAAATGACCTGTGAACAAACGGCGCCCATCGGGCCTATTTGTGGTTTTAATGCCTGCACCATCTGGCGGCGCCACACTGGATAATCGGTTTATCACTCCCTTTTTAAGATTTAAGCCACTTTTACCAACAAAACAGTTCAGTCTTCCTTTAGGACTGAAAATGCAGGCTTACTTTGTAACAGGAAGACAGCCTACAACACAGCAGCATAAAGATCCCTGGACAGCTTGTGGAGGTTTTATAACTTCCCTTTTCCTTCTCCACCAATCAGCAACAGGAAATGACCAGAAGACTGGTATAAAAAAAAATTATACTGTATCGTACCATATCTAATATCAGAATTGTTTACTGTGCATATATATATATATATATATATATATATATATATATATATATATATATATATATATATATATACTGTATATACAGTATATACACACACATTAGAAAACACATACCGTGGCAGCTACATTCAGTCCAATCATTCGACTATCCAGGCTAAATACGGTTGTGTTAGAACCATTTAGATTCCCAACAGAAGTGACTGCAGCTTCGAGTACAAAAGCTCCAAAATAGAAAACAAATACGATCAGGTGGTAAGCGAGATCCTGAAAAAAAGAAAAATAGACAGCTTTAAACCACTACAGTATATAGAGAATGTCAATGTGACACAACAGAGGGGCACTAACAAATATTTACAGCAGTGATGCCCAACCTTTTTCGGCCTGGGGGGGGCCATATAAATTTGCAACACGCATGTCAGGGGCTGCTTCAAAGTCACGGCTTGTAAAGACAAAATTTAAAGTTGCAACTATGACAATTTTCCATAGTAAAGTCACGACTGCGACAACATTCTCATTATAAAGACGCAACTGTGACAGTAACAGTCTATTGCGACTGTCTTTAGCTGGTGAATTCACACTTATACGCAACAATTTGGACTTCGGAACTACGGCCCACGGGCCGCATACTACCCGTGAGCCGTAGGTCGGGAATCACTGATTTAGATTTTTTAAATTAAAGGACCATTATCAGCAAAAAAATAAATAAACCCATTTGGTTACTTGTAAAAAGAAAACTCTTGAAGCTGAATTTCTGTCTTTTATTATTTTGAGTATTTTTTCTCTTTCTTGCGGTGGCAACCACCTTTTATCTGATAAGTAAACGAACCATTGCCTAGTCATATTGTTTCCAATGGAACGTTAGATACTGCATATTCATCAGGTGCCCCAGAATGCCCCATTTGGCTACATCTAGCAGTGAAAGAGAGATGGCGCAAACCGGTAACAATATGAAATTCAGCTTCAAAGAATTTTACAAGCACAACATAGGAATAATTGGCATGCCAATCCAAACAGCAATATCTTTTTGGTATTATTTGTATATGTACACATATCTTTTGTTGCGTTTTGTTATAGATGCAGTGCAGTGGCTCAGTGGTTAGCACTGCTGCCTTGCAGCACTGAGCTCTGGGTTAAATTCCACTCTGGACTCCATCTGCATGAAGTTTGTATGTTATCTCCAAACCTCCAGGCACTTCAGATTCCTCCCACAATCCATGCACATACATCTCTGTAAAACACTGTTGTAAGTAGCTTGCTGATTGGCGGAGATGATCGACAAATCAGCAAGCTGCCAGTAACAGGAAACTGTCATTTTGTAATATACATATCTACCTTCCAACACACCCATACACACTGTATAATGATAAATCTACCTGTGCTTCTGTATGGACAATCAGAAGACATACAGAGGGTAATTCACGATAGTGCGAAGTGAGGTGCGGAGTCCTCGCCTCACTTTGCACTGACTGATATGCGCTCGCTGATGTCCTGCATGCGGACTTCAGTGAGCGCTTTAAAGGGATTCCAGTCTCGGCGAGAGTAAAAGAGTTGCCTCACTGAGACAGGAATCCCTTTAAAGCGCTCACTGATGTTCGCGTGCAGGACATCAGCGAGCGCACATCAGTCAGTGCGAAGTGAGGCGAGGACTCCGCACCTCACTTTCCACTATCCTGAATTACCCCCAATGTTTGTGAGGTCTAAGGACAGTTTCCAGATTCTACGTTCCCTCATGCCACACGTGATTTTAAACTGTTAAAGGACAAAGAGCACCCACAAAATTTCCATTTGGGTAGGCATGGCAATTATTCAAATACAAAAAAATACCTCACCCAGTCTCATTGTAAAGCATATACTGGAAGTATGCCCTAAAGCTATAAATAGTTAAATACACAATTTAGAAATTCTTGAAAACATGTATTGAATATATAGCAACTAAATATAACATCTGAGGAATTTTCAATTATCTGCGTCACTGTTCTCTTTAGTGAAAAAAAATGTGTTAAAAGCTCATCTTGAGCATCTGAGAATGAGGCAGTTCACCCATTTTCTTCCAAGTAAACAGGATAAACAGGCTACCCGCCAAATCTCTGTCTGGAGACAACTCCCTACTAACTTGTGGTAGAGGCATGAAAGTTTAACATCATTCACTGGCTACAATCACTATTCAGAAGCACTAATCCTAGTTTCAGTTAAGTTGATTATTATTATTTATTCGTTCTTATATAGCGCTACTATTTTACGCAGCGCTTTACAGAGATTCATCATTCACGTCAGTCCCTGCCCCATGGAGCTTACAATCTAGTTTCCCTATTTTGTCACACACAGTTGATGCAATGTTTGAGTGTGTGTGTGTGTGTGTGTGTGTGAGAGAGAGAGAGAGATCATCTTAATGTCGTTATAATATCACCTCGCACATTATGGATACTACAAATAATAATAATCTAACAACTGACATATTGAATGAGATAGGCACTGAAGCAGCAGAGGTCTCTGTGTGCAACACGTGACTAACAAACAGTACTGTGTAATACAGAATCAGATCTGTGTGATGAGGAAGTCACTTCACTTTAATATGACAATCTAGTAGTAATTTCCCACTAATACTATTCACCATGACTACACTCAGAAATCACTTTGCATCAGATTGCTTCACGGTTGGACTGACCCTCCAGAGCACTAAAGGATCCAGTATTGGCGGTGGTACAGAGCTATACTGTCAAAAAGCATCTCTTTGAACATTTGCAGGTCCGTGGGTACATATACTTTTGGGCAGCTGGCTCTTTTGTAATGTCCTGAAAAAGTGATAATTTATTAGGATAGTTGTGGTGCACAGGACAATATTTCTCCCCAGTAGTTTTTTCATGTGACACAGAATGATTGAGTAGGCGGCACTGATAAACTCCTGCATCAGGAAATGTATGTGTGACATGTACTGGCCAGTTTTCCATGAATAGGTACCCTCCCCCGGACATTTTTGTCCTACTTACTACATGTGCACAAGTCAGCTTTCTCCCTGTAATCTCCTGCATTCCAACTTAATTTATGCGGCCAAAAGGTCAACACACTGCTTAACCAATAGCAGTCAGGCAGCTGTTTCTTCTTGCCTTGCCTGACTCGCAGAACAGAAAGAGGAGGGGGGGGGGGGGGGGGGGGGGAGGGAGAAGGAAAAATGTCAGCTCTCAGGAAAACTAATTAAGGGAAACAAATGGCAAGTATTATTTCTTCACTAAACTTTTTTTTTAACTATTTGTGTCAGTTAGTATAAAGGAGTTTTATATGTACATGTGCAGTTATATCAGCACTATAGTGCCCCTTTAAACTCATCTGACTTTCAATGAGCTGCTGCATGCATCCCATGGGCCTGTAGTATCTGCCTCCCCTGTTGGGTTGCCACCTGTCTGGTTTTGACCCAACAGTCAATTTTTTCAGTACTTTCCAGGTCCAGACCCCTTGTCTTGGTTTCAGAGAGAGCAGAACTCAGACAAAAAAATCCCTGCCAGGGGCTTTAGGGCAAGTCTCTTAGTACTTTTACATCTGTCGCGTGGTTATTTTTTTACCGTAAGCACCTATGGATCTGTGGGCAGTACTCCAGGTAAGTGAATAGGTGCTCTTTGTTCGTGAGCAATCTTAGGTGTATTGTCCTTAGAGACGCCAGAGCTGCTAACCACATTGTGGAATGTAGAGTAGGAGATAAGATAATGCTCCACTCCCCATCAGTGTAACTGCACACACAGTGGGTGAACAATTTATTTTGTCACTCGCAATGTCAGACATGCTTCAGACCTATAAATCACCCTATCATAGTGTTTACATATTTTACTACAATAGCTGGAACTGCCCAGCTTGGACCTGTCACTCAGGGCAAATTCCGGCTGCATAATTTCAATGACTGGGGCCCAGGGCTAAAACTCAACTGATCCAGCACATGTTAAATCACACGATAGGCTATTTTCTGTTTACAGAGGATGACACTTTAGTTACCGGGAATGAAACATTTTATGGCATCTTTCATAGTGCTTTACATATTTTAACTGTTCATTTGTGCCCCTTCCTCTGTGGAGCTTACAATCTAGTTTCCCTATGCAATGATGCACACACAGAAACAGACTAGTGCCAGATGAGTCAGGGTTCAGTTAACCTAGTATCTACCTATAGGTAGCTAGCGGAGCCTTATAAATAAAATTATACATACATACGATCTATATGATTCTACACGTGT
>WMED01015384.1:2821-13670 GCA_019650415.1 Pipa parva | reverse complement strand
AATGTAGCAAGGATTATAGTAACTAAACACTGTTTTCTTTTACTATGCTGTTGGCTCCCTCTAATGGACAAATAATGGAATATTTTCACTACCCTGAAATTAAATCTAAACGTTTCTGACCCAGGCTAGCTTAACGCATAGTGTGGACACCAATTTACTAACTGTAGGAAGGCACACAGGGAGCTGAGTGCTTATCAGAGTGAAAGACTTGATACTAGGTAACTGTACAGAACAAACACTTTCAGTAGTTAGCAGCAGTTGACCTTATAACTCCTAGTTTTCCCCCTTCTTTAATCAGTCCCTTTCTGGAACATGCAAAAGTGTTCAATATGTTAGTAGATCTTGGCCATATAGACAGATAAAAGATCTGTTTTACAGAGTTATCTCCCCAAACCATATCAAATCTATATTTGAAGAATTTGCCCTTCCATCTCTTTTTAGTTTGTAAGCACTTTATTTTAGATGTTCTTTTTCTCTGTCACTTACTCCTTATACAGTGTTTCAGTTTGGAATTTTAAATCCGGAATCTGAATGAAAGGATTTAGAATTCTGAGTAACCAGTCAGAATCTTGCAGGTGTGTAATGTCACAGAGCTTTCTTACCTGCTTCTTTCTCATTAGTTATATATATATATATATATATATATATATATATATATATATATATATATGTATATACTGTATATATATAATTCTCAAGCCTGAGGATCAACTCTATGGCCTAAGATCCCACACTGATCATCTGAAGAGGAAATAGGTGAGAGAGGAGGCTTCTGTAAGATAATGGCTGTAAATTAAACTCAATAAAAATGAGTGTACATTGCAGTGATAATTACATGTCAAGAAACTACTGGAGGCTGGTCAATTTTTTTTTATTCTGTAGAAGACAAATCATTTCAAATCACTTACATCTCCAGTATGGGTCTTTATCAGGCTGTCACACTGCACAGGTAGAAGCTGGAGCAGTCAGTTACATGATGTGTAGTCCAATTGTCAACAACACAAAATAATTGTGTTTGTGAGTCAAGTTTAATTCTAGTCTTATTGACATCTAATTTATCTAATTTCTTTTTGATTAAATACATACTTTATTAGATTCAAACTACTGTAGTTAATAACCAGAATAATAAAATACATTTTTACAAAACAACACAGAAATTAAATTAAAATGAAATTTATAATTACCATCCCCATTAAACACACTTTTTGCCATACCATTGTAGATGTGCTGTAATTCTTGACTGGTGCAGCATCATCAACATTGCTCCAGGATTATAACCAGCAGTGAATTAAACCTATTTTAACCTTTCTGCCCTCCTCCAAATGACCCGATAACACCAGGACATGAGAGATGGGGTTAGAAGGCCACAGCCTTTTTATTATTCAAACCAGTTTTAACAGACCAAATAACTTCTTTAAAGTTTTGTATCCATTACAATATTAACATCAGACTGCTTACCCCATCACAAAACATTTTCCAAGGGCTTCTCCATCATGGTGCAGTTAATAACCACCAATCCTGGCCCCTTGTTCAGGCATTCACCACCTGGCTTCCCACCATGCCATCAATTCTACATATGAGCTTCCAAGTAGTAGCATGGCAGCCAATAACCAACCAATCCCTGGACCATATCTCCTCCAGATAACACCTTCAGGGCAAGCATTGGTGATTCTGCCAGGCCAGTGCTGCGATTTTCTGTCATATGAACCTGTCTGTCATTTGCTAGGGTAGTTGTGGGACTTGTATGATTTGTTTTTCGTTCATGAATTAGAGAACAAAACAGTCACAGCTTGGTAATGTTTATTAAGAAGCTTCCAAGGACTGAATTGTATTTTCTGTCACCTACTCAGATATTATATAGATAGCAAAAGTAGAAAGTGAGAGTGTAAGTTCAGGAAATAAAGCAGATCCTCAATACGAGATTGGGTGATGTGATATGAAAAACAGTTATTTACAGACAAATAAAATGAAACACTTTGTAAGACAAAATATGAGACCCTACTACAAAAATAAAAAGTAACAGTATTTAGTACAAATCCCAGGGATCTGGTAAGATTCAGTGCCGATATCCAGTATCTTCCATTAGATATGCAGTCAGAAGTATTTAAAGGTTTTTGATTGCTGTGAAACATGAAGCAATTTGGATCCAGATGGCAAAGGCAGGAAGAATTTTAACACACCAGTGAAAGCCAATCTAAATTACATGGGATGTCAGTAACATTATTCTCTATCAATCTGCCAGTTGCTTGTCCCTCAATTACAGCTTTAGTCTAGAAATGAACTGTTCTTTAACCCAAATTACAATTTTCCACATGAAATCTGAGCAATAATGCACAGCGTTTTCCATCCATTCTAGGGCCAATTGTCTCACTTTCTACAAGACACCAGAAGCATCTAATTTATACATTTATAGATCACTTCTGTCTAACCTCTTTAATAGACATAAATGTTTCTAAAATGAAACTGTGGCATGCTTAACCAGTCATAGATCAAAATAGGACCATTTAGTCTGTTAATCTTGCAACTCAATGCATTCTTTGGCATAAATATTACAAAATGTATTCAAGTCTAATCATCATGTTCTTTAGAGTCTATTCAATTGTTTGTTTTTTTTCACTTCACCTTCCACTTGGCTGGCCATCCCATTGCCTTTTTTGGTGTCAAGAGGAAATAAATGGAAAAATAAACAAAACTATAGCAAGATACTATTAAGGTTTATTTTGTTATAATAAAAATACCAAAATAAATGACCTCTAGATTCCCTTGAAACACTGTAGAGATATTTTAGCATGGTTCTAAATTTCAGTTAACCCTTCTCATATTATTCATTTCATTTATAACCTGACGTTTTGGCCAGACGCCTGATCCTTGATTTTAACTGATTGCAGGCTGGGGAAGACAAAGCGTAACACACAGACACGTATACAGTAGTGACATAGCCCGTGATGTCATCATACAAACACCCGCTTTTAATAAGGGTTTCACACACCCATGGTTCCCTGGCATTTACAGTAACCCCTACCAGTTTTCTACAGCCTGTCTCCTCTCTCACTACACCTCTTTTTGGTAGGAAGACCTTTTCCCCTATAGAAGTCCCATGCTGTTTAAGTAGTTTTAGCCCTCCTACTATGGCTGCATAAGCCCTGCCCCACATAGCAGTGATCTCTTTGGACATTAGAAAAATGTGCTCCCTACCGGCAATTGCCTTTCAAAATCACCCATGTGTTTGTCCAATACTGTGATTGGACGTCATTGTAAAAAAATCAATTACAAAAGGAATGTTTGGTTGATATGTTTACATTGGAACCCCGTGAGACCCTATCCACTGAAGTTTTATGGTGTCACATGAGCACTTAACTAGCACAGAACTTCTCTACAAATACCTGATTATGTCTTAGTTCAGAGCCTCTACAACCCCAGTGGAGGGATATTCCAGTGAAAGACATTCCTCTTCCACTGTACTCCACTGTTTTGTGGACAAAAAATGGGATGTTTTGGTAAATGGACACAACATTATGTTTGGAGAAGCACTAGGTTGAACTAACAAAACCTTTAAACCATGGTGTAGGCAGAGTATAAAATGATGTGAGGACACTTCATCAAAACCATAGCATAAACATTTCTAACTAAATTTACTTCACTTGTTCTTTGTTACACACTTCCCTTGTCTGTATTATAACTGTATTGTTGGATTGTACAGTGCTGTGTAACCTTGTGGTGCTTTATAAATAAAAATATAAGGATTTGTATACATATTTCCATCAGTGTACCTGATTGTCCAAAGAATTTGTTAAATAAAAAACTATTATTACTAATAATATACTCTTTATAACTGATGTACAATTTGTCTTGAAACCATTTCCAGTGTTTAGTGTTCCCTTTGACCGATGCACTGATTCCAAGAATCTATTTATTTACCATAGCATCCAGTCACTGTCTCCTGGTACAGATTATGGAATACTCTAGGTACAAACATCTACTTTTTATTAAATAACATTTAGCAAGGGCTAACAATCAACAGGAAAGATTTGTTTTAAAAATACTGAAAGACAATTATGAAGCAGTAAGAAGGATCTTAGATATGAAAAAGGCATCCTTATGGGAGCTGTCCAGAGAAGATGCAACATACTGATTGCCTTTCAGTTTCAAACCCTAAACTCTCTGTTTGCAGAAAGTAGCTTTACCAGCCACAGGAGATTTTGGTATGCTGATTTTCTCTATGTGTGTTGTTCCTGATATTTAGCTTTACTTTTTGTTTATTTTTTTCTGTAAAAAAACCAGATTGTGCTCCATAACTCAGTCACTGCATACACAGGTTCTTTCTTATACCAGCTACTACTGCATTACAGATTTCACCTTGATATGTGAGTGATTCTGGGAGAATGCCTCGGCTTGGTGTTCCCTCTGCGACAGAAGCCTGTGTAAGTAAACAAAACTTTAAAATCAATAACAGTAGTCAAGGCATAATTTAATGAATGGCCTTCCTTAGGATCAATTGGACTCTTTCACTTCGTTCCTACATTAAAGCTTTCCAGCGGTACATTTCATCTGTTTAACCAATAGATGTCACACTTGACACAAACTTCTAAACGCCATCCAGTTTAATATAAAATCTTCCACGATCTTCTATATACTTACAATAGAACAAAACTATTAAGAAAACCATGCACAAAAAAAATAACTAAATCAGTGTCAATATAAAAAAAGCAATTACAAACCTTTTATTGAAATTCACAGGAAAAAGTCATGGAATATAAGGCCACACCAAACTTATGAACCCACCAACCAACTATATATTAAATAGAACAACAAATTTGAATAGAGATGAAAAGCTTCAGTTTTTTTTTTTTTTAGTAAATTAACAAATGACAAATGCTTTAAGATAAAATCAAATAACATTCTAGCCAGTCTCTGTTTAACCAATTTAGTAGGGCTCCTTGAATCTTACTTTCTCAGTACAGGTCTCAAGCACTAGACATGAGTTCTTATAACTAGATTCCCATCTCAATGCAAAAACTATTTCATCCATAGTTTATGCTCTGATGAAAAATGTTTAATCCTTTATTTAACCTACAACTTGAATGTAGCAGAACCTACCCTTTAAGTTTAATATTTCTACTTTGCACAAAGATCTAAAGATTTTGCCAGCTATCTCCAAAGGCGTTAAATGCAGTACATACAACCAGCAAAACCAAAGTGTCATTTCCAACTACAGACAATAGTAACAGAGATCAGAAAACAGATTTGTATTCAATCCTTTTTAATGTGAATAATTATTTAAAAACTTAAAGATGAGCTAATGTACCATAACCATAGCTGATATGCTGAAAGCATAGGATCTGCCAGTCTAAACTGCTATATTATGGAGCAGCAAATCAGTACCTTTGTGTTATAGTGATAGAACTGCTGGTGCTAGTATCTCATGGCTGCCATATTGGATCCTCATTACTATGCTAATCCTGACATATCATCACACATATTGTTTGGCTGGTTGGGAAATGTCACATGGTTCATGAGCCTGTGGATAATAATAAGGAATACTCAGTTCTGGTTTTCACATATGCTGAGTAAGAAGTAAATGCCCAGGACACCAGTTTTCTCGGCAGGGGGTGGAGCTGAAATGCTACAAAGTCAGGCATATCTTTGTAAAATTATACATGCAGAAGAAGCAGAAATAATCAAGTAAGTGTATTGAAAGGGAAAGATTGTGGGTTTGTTGTGTTGCTGGCATGTAGACCAGTAATGGCTAACCTATGACACCCGTGTCAGAGATGACACACCAAGACATTTTTGCTGACACGTCATGGTGTCATTCGTGCCATGCGCTCAGTAGGAGAGTTGCCCTGCCTTCAGAAAATGATGGATTTTTCTCAGAGTGACACACTAACCGAGTGACGCTCATTTTTTTATGAGTTTTGACACACCGAGCTCAAAAGGTTGGCCATCACTGATGTAGGCTAATTGAACAAATAATTAGGAGACTTTAGTTCTTCTTTTAGCTTACTAATATCTCTGGTGCTAAATTAATTATTATTATCACTGACACTCCCCATCTAACACTTAATTGCAAGGTCAAGGGAATGATGACATCCAATCCAACGGTGAAGAGTGATCGCTCAATCCATACAAGCATGTATGAAGAAGGAGAGTGAAAGGGGTGCCAAGGAGCTGAAAGCCCAATGATGTCAGCACAAAATGAAGGTTACTCCGGCACTCCGAAGTGATAAAAACAGCAATGTTGTTTTTTACTATGGAATCTTGGATTTTAATGGATTAATAAAGTATTGCTGTTTTTATCACTTCGGAGTGCCGGAGTAACCTTCATTTTGTACTTAATCCAATCCAATCCCTCTAATTTCCATCCAAATCATACTGCATCTCAATAAACCCAAATTAGAACCATAAGGGCATTGGGTCACTCTCATATCTATCCAGTACATTTAGATATCCAGAAAAACCAGTTTATAAACATCTGAATAATTAGGAGAAAAAGAAAAGCTAAATAAGGCTCAAACCAACGAGGGTCTGATGTTCATTTCATATTAGAATCCCATCTGATTAAACATTTAGGGGGTAATTCAGCAAAGTGCGAACTCGCCTTGCGATCCTTCAATTCACCTCGCCAAAATGGTTATGCGCTCGCTTCTGTCCTACACACGGACATCAGTGAACGCTTTAAAGGTACTGGAGTCGGATTCGCCTCACCTCGTGACCACTCGAGTTGCCTCGCCGAGACTGGAATACCTTTAAAGTGTTTGCTGATGTCCGCGTGTAGGAGAGAAGCGAGCGCGCAACAGTCTCGGCGAGGTGAATCGAAGGATCGCAAGGTGAGTTCGCACTTTGCTGAATTACCCCCTTAATCAACTTAACAGGGAGTAGAGCAGATTTGCTTGAGTAGCAGAATCCATGGATTTTAGAATCTGAACAGTGAGTCCCAAAGCCTGAGGAGGATTATAATAAAAGCTGACAATGTTTTTAACCTGTTAAAGCTGGTGGAATATTGACAATATATCGATATCACTGTTTTTAACAAAAATGTATTTTCCGCCTTTAGGCTGCCAAAACCCCATTATTCCTTATGGAGGAGGTCCAGTTATTTTGCCATAGTCAGATGAGTTTTCACATAAAAAATGACTATCGATATTGATCTGAAATGGAAGGGGAAATGTAATGAGAAGACTGCAATGGGTGCTGATGTCAACAAATCAATACTTATCAAAACTGAATCTTTTCAACATCAGCAATTTCCCCCTGACCCTGGAGTCTGGCAACTACCTAATCATTCACATGAAGAAAGTAAGGGACGGCTACAAAACAGTGTATTTTAATGCCTAATTTTACCAATTTATTTACACGGAATGCACTAAAAAGAGAAAAAATGATGTTAGGAATAAAACAGTGTCATATTTATGAAAACACCCTTTACTCAAAACAGAGATTAGTTTAAATAACAACTGCAAAATAATGGCACTTCTAGAGTCAACGGTCTGAGTGATGCATTTAAACCTTTTCCAAACTGCTGAACAATAACTGTTTTAGTGATGTCCGACTGGAGGAACAGTATGGAAAATAAAGAAATGCCTGCCAATTGTTTTGTAATAGCTGCAGCAGAATGCTGACAATGATGTAGCACCAGCAAAAATAGCAGTAACTTATTGGCATTGGTGTAGCTTTTAAACCAACACTCAGGATTAAGGCATAAACCTTAACAGATATCTGACTTCCACAGAAGGCAAAAGATGCAACCACTGCTTAAAGAATTGCAGGCAGGCAATAATATGCATGTTTCAGGAATTCCCAATAGAGGTCAGCAGAGTGTCATGTTCAGATAGACTTCCTAATATTTACAGTGTTTGGGTAAATACAATGTTTATTTGTATTGTGCCCATCTTAAAGTGGACCTGCCACCTCAAAACTCGAACACTAAATTAGGTTCTACTAATAAAATAAACGTTTTTTAAATATATATGTATTTTAAAAAATGTACCCTTATAGCGTTTCTGTAATAAATGGGGCAACCCCTGTCCCAATCAATTAGTTCAGTTGTCTAGATCTTATTTTGCTACATGTATCCAGTAGAAAAAAGAAAAGGCACTGAGTTTTTATTTGGGTATATCACATAATACATATAAACATGCTTGCTCTTCCCCAATCAAGTTCATCCATTGTCCATCATATAGTTCATGGTAAAGTCCAATTCACATTGGTCTGTGCCAGTCCAGAAATCATCATTAAAGTCCATTTTATTCAAGTTTAAAATAAAATATACATTTGGCCCAAACATTCAAATAACTGCTTCTAGAAGCGTAACTCACAAGCGTAGAAGCGTATCTCATAAGAGGTGTACAAGTATGTTAAATGCCATGTTACAAGTTTCAAAACATTTAGCAAACTGTAGATATCTCCTGTACCGTATTGTTATACTTACAAAGCATTTTAAATTTCATGGCAGAAGATCTGTGCTTTACAATATTCATTACTGGTTCCTAGAGAAAGCAAGGATACATTAGTACTCAAGGACAAGCAACACAGAAATCATCTAAAACATTTTAAACAAATATTTTCTTTAAGGCCATATGGGACAACTGTATAAAGCTTATGGCTTCACAAAGCTTCTTTGTGTAAGAGCAAATTGTTTCTTTCAGCTCTCTTCTAGGTATCTCTACTTTTTCCAGTACATCCACCTTAGTTGGCCAATGTTATGTGCAATGCTGCTCAGTGCCTTTTCCTTCCTGTATGCATGTATGGATAGGAGCTACGGGGTCCTCCACAAGGAATTGTGTCAAGAACTTAGAGCCACTGACCCTGAAGCTGCTCTTAATTTAGTAATTGATTAATTGGTAACAAAAGAAAATTCATTTTGTTGATCTTTCCCTTTAATATGATCATTTTGCATTTCATTCAAGCTTCTTTTGCTCCATAGATCTGTGGTTGGAGAATGGTCTTCCATTTCAGATAATCTGTGCCTAAGGAGTTGAAACTCAGCCTACAAAGCTTCCATGCCATGTGCACAGTAAAAAAGGAAATCAATGTCAGCATAAAACATTGAAGGGACACTACAGTGCTGATATAACTGCACACATACATATAAAACTCCTTTATAATAAGCCAATTGCTGACACAAATAGTTAAAGTTTAGGGAAGAAATAATACTTGTTTCCCTTAATTAGTTTACCTGAGAGCTGACATTTCCCTCCCCCTGCTCACCCTCCTCTTTCTGTTCTGCAAGTTGGGCAACAGGAGAAGAAAAATCTGCCTGACTGCTATTGGTTAAGCAGTGTGCTGACCTTTTGGCTGCATAAATTAAGTTGGAATGCAGGAGATTACAAAGGGAAAGATGACTTGTGCACATGTGCTAAGTAGTAAGAAAGGCAAAAAAGTCTGGGGGAGGGTACCTTTTCATAGAAAACTGGCCAGTACACATCACACACACACATTTCCTGGTGCAGGAGTTTATCAGTGCTCCCTACTCAGTTATTCTGCTTCAGATGAAACATCTACTGGAGAGAAACACTTCTCATTAAGGTATAGTACTGCATATGTAATGATGTAATTTGGCTATAGTTCCCCTTTAAGGAAACTGGCATTCGTGCAGATTTCATACAGACTGTCTGTGTTAATTCTAAGGGGGGAAATCACCATTCAGTGAAGTGAGCTCTGAAGCCTCCGGCTCACTTCGCTGAATGGTGAATTCCCCCTAAATCTTCCTAACTATTAAATGAGAAATGCATTTCTGCACACAGTTTAATTTCTCTATCATGTATCTGTCTGTGAATTAGAGAAAAAAAAAGCATATAAACTGTCAACACAACCAGTCACAAGTTAACCAATCAAAACTCAATACCCAGGTGCTGTTAAATCCTGTCAACAATCTGTGCAAATAACTATAGGCTAATAAGTACTATAGGGATTTCTAATAAAAGATTAAGTAGAGTGAAAAACTTTTATTCAAACATGCTATTTCAATGTTATAATATAAATAATTAGTTTACTTGAACCGCTATCCTGCCATGGTGAATAGGATATGGAGCCCCCAGAAGTAAAGGCTACTGTGATTTTTCTTAGCAAGTCCTGGAGGTGAATGCAGTATGAAAGTAAAAGAGAAATATAACCAGGCCCCACCTGACCCTACTAGTTCTTGGAATCCATTATTTTACGTTGGGGGCTAGTAGTTTGGGGGCGGAGTTAAAATTGTTTCTACTTGTGCCTTCTGCTGTAATTTGTGTTGTAGACAAATAGTCAGGTGCATAACAATAGAGATTTCAATGGTAGAAGCCACACCAGGGACAAAGAACCTGTGGACAGTGATAAAATAATGATAATTAAAGGCATGGGTGTTTTTGGCCAAAAGACAAATGTGCCCAGTTCCAAAATTGAATAGCAAAGCTCAACTATTTCAGGTAATGCTGCAAATATTGACAAGATGCATTTCCCATCCATTGAAGAAATAATTTACATTGTTTCAAAGTTGGCAGAAGTTACATGATTATAAATGCAATCTGCAAAATAAATAAATAAACAAATTTAAAAAAAAAACGCAGAAGAAAATCTGATTATAAATTCACTGGAGTGGTATTTCGCTTCTTTTATGCAATTTTAGCTCTACGGGGGTTATTCACTAAAGTCCTAATTGTTGGGTATAGGTGCAAATTTGCCAGATAAAGACAGTCACAATAGGCTGCTACTGTCGCAGTCGCATCTTTATAATGAAAATATTGTTGCAGTCGCGACTTTATTATGGGAAAATTGTCGCAATCGTAACTTGAAAAAATTGTCGTGACTTTACAATGGGGAAATTGCAGCAGATTTACTATGGGAATTCGCTGATGGAGAATTCGACAGTCGAATT
>WMED01015382.1:0-13672 GCA_019650415.1 Pipa parva | reverse complement strand
TGCAAAAAAACAGGAAATGAGGAAGGGGGCAAACACTTTTTCACACCACTGTACATGTTTTAGTGCAAATGCAAAAAGGCAATCACAAGCACATTGAAAACACTTATCTAAACAAGGCCTTCTGCCCATAGGCACAACCCTCACTTGGAACAAAACTGATAAACAAGTATTAGTTTTCTTAGTACATGGGGACAATAATATCATGTTTAAGTGACAATATATAAGTACTAACAAAAGGAACTGTCAAATTATTGGACTTATCATTTGTTTCACTCACAATAGTCTTCCTTTTTATCCAGTTATACAGTAACATGCATAAATTGTGATAATACTACATAGTTGTGTGTAATTAATTTTAATTTTCTTGTTTTTGTGTGTGTTTTTTTCCAGATGAGCATAATGATGTACAAAAGAAAACATTTACCAAATGGATAAATGCTCGGTTTTCAAAGGTAAATGAAAGGAAAACATGTATCACTGGAAATGTAAAGAAATGTAGTATCTTTTTTAAAAACACAATAAAAATTACTATGAAAAATTGAAATCCAACCATGTCTTGCACTCCAAGAAGTTCATTGCCATTTATAAAGCAATGCCTAGTGTACAGGATTTTGTAGTTCTGGAATTCTGCAATGCATTCGTGGAACTAAATTTGGAATGTGTTTATGCAACCTACTGGCCATGGCAATGTAATGTTGACATATATTTTCTTACTTATTTTCCAAGTGGAGAGAAATTCTGTTTGAAAACATAAATATGGGATATATTTGAAATGATCAGTAAATAGACCTAAATACCTATTTTTGTTAAAATATTGTAATTCTAGGATCTAGTGCAGCGGTTCTCAACCTGTGGGTTGCGACCCCGGAGATGCCCGCAGGACCCTTTTTATAATTGTTCCTGCGGGGTGAGGTTGGCCCAAAACGTCACCATATGACGCGTGTACGTGATGACGTTTACCTGAATGTGATGACGTCACTGCATGGGGTTGCGGTTCTCAAAAGGTTGAGAACTGCTGATCTAGTGGCTCTGACCTAATGCTTTAAAATAAGCAATGCAAGCTTTATTAAAAAAGCCTTTGAAATTATATTGCTAACAGATTTTTTTTTCTATGGCGTAATGTAATATGGAGAACTTCTTTTGTATCTGTAGGCACATGAAAACCTAACAGTTTATAACCCATGTTTTAAAGGGGAAACAAGAAAAAAATTAAGCAAGGAACAAACTTTATAAAGGGTGAAGATGTTAAACTGTTGTAGCAATTTCTTTCTGAGTTTTGTACATTAATCCCCTAGGTCTCCCTAAAACAATTCCTTTTATAGATTGCACAATTGTAGATTTTTCTTATTATTCTTTGGAATTTTGTAAACCACAGTCTGCCAAGAGTACGACTTCAGAACTCCCTAAAAGGATGTTGTGATATAGATTTCCAGAAGTTCTTTTGGGTGCTTCATCATGCTTTGGTGCTCTCATCTTTAATAGAGGTATTGTTATATTGAACAGTAACTGCCGAGAGAGAAATTGTAGAACACCACTGTCAAAGGAAAAATTGTTGCAGTTTTTGATTCGGGTGAAATCATTTAAGTCTGTTGCCCTTATTAGCAATTCTACCCCGCTGACACATTTTCTGTGTTTCTCTGAATTCCTGGACCCCTGAAAAAAAAAAAAAAAGTACAAGAAATAGATGTGGTCAGCATGATAGCCCTGTTCTGTACTCTAGGAGATTGCTAATGGCTAGTCTGAAGCTAATCAGAATTGTGAATTTATGTTATCTGTTGTGTAAGAAGCAATCGGTCTTTTCTTTTGTTATATCAATTGAAATATAAGATTTTTTTAAAACAAGTAGATTTTATTCTGATGGGATCTTGAAAGAATTCATCATTGTTCTTCAATTAAATACTGTGTTAGGGACTGATGGGTGACTTCTTGTCCTGACTCATAGAAGAATTTATTTTTCACAATATGTGGAATTTATCCAAGCTAATGCAGTGTAGTGTTAGGGCATAGCTTTGACATATCTTGGGATCAGTGCACAAACAGTCTTCCTCTACATACAATCACTACATCTACTGAGCTGACCCTCTTCTCATTCAGTGCCTTTTGGCCTTTCCTAGCCTCCAGAATAAAATAACCAATATTATTGAAGTTTGAAGGCCTCCTCAGATTTTCTTCTCCATACATCTCTGATCTTGTTTCTAAATACTCTTCTGGTTATCTCTTTCCACTCGTGATATGTTATGTTCCACTTACCTTATAAAGTATGCCTCCCAGACTTTCTCTAGCGTTCTCCAGCCACAAAAACCTGTCCCAAACTACTACAAGCAGTTGCCTAAGATCTAATTACTTAAAGAAACCTATTAAAGGCCCAGTAACACCCTAAAAATTAAAATTCCTATTTGTATTGGCATTGTGGTTATTCAAAAAGCGTACATGTAAAAATGTTTTTATGCTAAATTCATAAATTCTATTTCATTGTGTTTGTTTTAACTTTACTGATGTTATTAAAAAGACCTAACCCAGTCACATTATTTTTTATGGTGCTTTAAATAAAACATATTCAGGAAGTGCCCCCAAAAGCAAATTTCTAATTGCATAGCTAAATATCATAATTTATAGACACAATATAGAAGTTTTGCAATCGCAGATTGAATTTATAGTAACTATAAATGCATTTGCAATACTTTCAGTTTTGGGAGTTGCTGTTCTTTTAACCACTCTAGTTCTAAATCCCTTCATTCTACAGGCACCTTGTAAATCATTTTAGTTTATAGTCCTCCCCCCAGGCCTTTTCACCTATCCCCTATTTACAACTTGACTTCCACACCCATCAGGTTGTAATTTCACAGGAGCAGGGTTCCCAAATCATCTGAATTGTTTGTATTTTCTTTAATGTACTGCAGACAATGTCATCTTTTTATAAATAAATTAAGAATGATATTGAGGGCTGATTAATCTAAATTTAGAACTTATGGCGAATGTAACATTTTAGGCCCTCCCTAATTAATTACAACATTAACGTCACTTCCTGAATATTCAGATTTTAAAAATGATCACTTTTAAAATTCATCTGTGCTTTACAGCCACTATGAACTTGGCCCTTTTTTCATGCTGAGTTCTGGCAAAGATCTTTGCTCCACATCAGCAAGCAGGTCTGATCCCCTATCCAGAGTTGATGATAGTACAACCTGTTCAAGAGGAACAGACAATTTGCTCAAGCACAAGATGTGCACCCAGTGGGAATTGTAAAATTCAGAGGGAGGGTCCTCCTGGTGCTTGACTTGTCCTGGATAATTAGGGTATTTTAGCTTCTCCAATCAGATATTCTAAAAAATGGTTCCAGAAGAATCTGATAGAAGTTGATGTAGTTTAATTATAGATTAACATGTTTACAATGATGGTGACAGGTGCTTGGAGATGGCAAGACAAAGCTAATAAATTGTCTGCTAAGGTCAGTGTCACACTGGCTGTTTTTATAGCTGAGCTGGAAAAATATTATCCATTGATTACTGTTGGATTATCCACACAGGCTATTTTGTTTGCATCCTAGACAATAATGAGTCTGATTAAGAACAGCTCAGCTACAGTGTTTGACACTGACCTAAAAGTGATGCTAGTAAGAAATTATTATAATTTTGGAGGCAAATGTGGATGCCTTTACAGATAAAGAATAGCTTTTGTCCTTGCAGTGATAATGGGTCTGTGTATGTTATAATCTTCAGACTCCATACCACTGTACCTAGTGAGAGATCCCATCATTAGGAGGAATGTCCGAATGGTTTTGCAAATAGTCTGAATTTGACTAAGTATGTTTTCAGTCACATACAGTAAGTCTTATGCTGCCTAATATCCTGAACATCATAACTCTTAAACACCAATATGCATTGGCACAGAATCTGAACGTTGAATGTATGGTGCATTTGTTATTAAACAAAACTAATTAAAGGAATCAACAAAAAAAACAGTAACGATGAAAATCACACAAAGTTAAGTAACACGGCAATATTGGTAATGTGAAAATTAAAATATTAAATATTTTATGTATAATTGATATTAAAGGGGATCCATAGTGTTTAGCAAATAAATGTGCTTTTATGTAATAAAAAGTGGTTAATATACTGATGCAAACCCCCACAAATAAAATAAAATGTCACTTTTCAACATAAAACTCCTATTAAACTGTCTGCAGGAGCTGATCCTTACAGTTTGCTGGCTTCTTTCAAATGAACAGAGGGAGTGTTTTTTCCTTCTGAACAGGAAGCTACTCTGCAGCACAGTGATTGGTTCTCTCTCTTTTATGCAAATCTTCATTCCATCCTCTTCACATGCAGCACAGTGATTGGTTCTCTCTCTTTTATAATGAGAAGTAATACAACGCTAAAATGTGTACAATGAAAAGTGCAAAACACAAAATCCAAAAGTGAAACATTTTTTTTGAAAAAGTTCTTTTTCCACTGCTGCTCTTCTTGTAACATGGAGTTATTCTCAACCTCAAGACCACAACGACAAAAGCAAAATTTTCTCTAAAAAAGAAAAGCGCACAGACGCACTACAATAGTACTTTTTCCAATTTATATATCCAGATGAATGTACAGTATAGGAACCAACACCCTATTTTAGATGAAGTGATATGGTGTATTTGTAATTAAAGAAACACCTCAACACACGTTTTGCTGTGCAAGAATGAGATAATTAACCGCTCACCAGATACTGTAGAGTTTAACACTTGTGTTATATCCAAATAACGGAATAAATCTTAACAGTGCCGCACTTCATTCCAGCCTCTTCACATACAGGAAATTATTTTTTTATTTTCTTGATAAGAACTTCCATCGCTCCTAAATATACAAGGCAAATCTGTTATGCAGCAGATACTGCTTAAAAATGTCTTTAGTTACATCTTTTTTACTTTTTCTTACCATAACACTTCAGATGCCCAACAGTCCAAGTTTCCAATGATGAAAAGAACACCTCATACTATACCACATGTTTTTAGTGGTAGGATGGTCTGCACTGCAGGCAAAGCTGTCTATTATCTGCATTCTCCTACCATATAGTATCCCAACATTGTCTCATTAACACAAGCAAATATGTCCCTGCAAAACATGTTTCCAGATAGCAAATATTACTTGCAATGCATATATACCTTTGTCTCAGCATTAAGGGAACACTAAAGCCTTAAAGTAAGAGGCATGGAAAATTTCAGCTAACCTTTGAGGTGATAGAATAATTTATTTTTATCTTTACTTCTTATGATAAATTCAGCTCAGTTTCACATTAAAACAAAGCACTTTGACGTCAGCACCTTTCTTTCTTTAGGCCTGCCAGCTACACCGAGAGATGCTTTGTTACCTGTAAGCTTGGGGACCATAGCTGGGGAAATTACCCATGCAATTAGCACTAACAGATCCCCATATCTTTTAAACTTTCAGTAACAAACATGGTGATCCTTTGTGTCTTTTTTTTGCCTGCGAGAATACAGCATCCCTTAACTGTCAGATCACTGCCGTTAGCAGAGCTTCTCTGAGAAAAGTTGTCAAAGTTTCTTGATGTATGAGCTGAATACTGGCTCATAAATAGGTTATTTCCTGCAGAAATAAAAACAAATAAAATAAGGGACATATTCTAACAAGCAAAAAAAAAAAAAATTGGTTACACGTGGGTTCACTGGGGCACAGGGACTAAGAATGATCAGAATCACACTTTAAGGGAGGAGAGAGAACTGCCCTGACCCACCCATAAGGATTAGATTGGCAGATTGCTCTGTCAGATAATAATGTTATAGTTGGCATCTACTAAGCAAAAGTACAGGGGAACAGAGAGAAATGAAAGTTTTAAGGTGTGTGGAATTTACTCTCTTTATATCAAAATATATAATAGTAAAGCTTCAACTGCTTATTCAAACATTATTACTTAATTTGAAATGTTTAGTTTAGCTTAAAGTGTACCTATCACCTCAAAACTAATTTAGGTTGTACTAATGAAATAAACATTTTGCAAATATATATTTAAAAAATGGACCTTTAAACAGCATTTCTCTCTATCATCTTACCTGTCAGCCTGCCTTTTCTTTCCTGAGTTGGGTGGGCGTGGCTAAATGATTGACATTATAACTCCTCCAATCAGATCCCTGCTAGATTGTGATTAAAGGTATAATCAATATTTGATTACCAGCTACTGAAAGGACAATGCAGAAAATTATAATCTAATGTCTCCAACTTCTAGCTGTATTCAGTTGAATCCATTCCTATGATTTGAAGAGGATGTCCTTTATCAGCGAATGTTCATAGGTGTGTTTCCCTTTTTTTTCCATTACAAAATGCAGCGCATTTTTACGCTTTGTGTGATTGCAACTGTTAAATTCCTATTGAAACTAATCTAGTCTCATAAAATACGCTGCATTCCATACACTTGAAGAAATAGCACAGGTAGCATTCCAGCATAATACACTCTCAATAGAACACTAATGTGAACACTTTTCTTCCATTAGCATTGTTCTCTATGAATTTTCTCTGGCATCTTTTCTGTGTATTTTCGCTGAAGAATTTTTAAAAAATACGCTGCGCACAATACACTAGTGTGAACCTAGCCATTAAGGTGTCATTAAAAAACTAAATATTCCTAATAAATCACATTTGTTAATTTAGCCTACATGCCCGCAACACACACAAAAAAGTCCTCCCCTTCCAAGCACCTACTTAATTATATCTGCTTTTTCTGCTTGCATTATTTCACAAGTACGTGAAAGCCTTTGTGGCATTTCTGCTCAATCCTGCTTAGAAGGCTGTTCTGCTGGGCATTGACTTCTTACAGGGTATGTGTTTAAAACCAGCATTGAGTGTATTGACATGCACTTTGTGACATTCCCCAATCAGTCAAACAAAATGTGTGATGAAATGTAAGGTTTCATTTGCATATTAATAAGGATCCAATATGGTGGCTGTGAGATACTAGCACCAACAGTTCTATAAGACAGCCCTACAGCCCAAATGATTTGCCTCTTCATAATATAGCAGTTTAGGCTGGCAGGCCCTGTACTTTCAGCATATCAGCCATGGTTAGGGTACATTAATTCTTTAAAGTCCTTTCTACCTCATTGTTGTTCTATGTATATTTAAATAAGACTCTGTAAGCATTTCATTAGCATACCTGCCTTTAGATATCCCAGTAATCCTTATTAAAGCAAGCACTTAGAACCAGTGAACTGTTTAGGATGTGTGTAAGCTTTAGTTGTTCTTTCACAGGACAAAAAAAAAAAGAATCTGAAATAATGTTTGTACTTTAGATGATTAAGTACGGCTATGTATTTATTTAAAAAATGTGAGGCAAAGTAAACAAATGTCATTAAAAAATATGATATGGCTTGTCTAGCACTAGTTTACTGGAAAGGAATGTAGTGAGAGAAAATTTCAAACCGGTTTATTTAATTTTGAACAATATAAGGTTGTTTGCAGCATAGTATGATACCCACGTTATTAATGGAGAACTAAAGGTAAAAAAAAAAACTTATTAAAATACCTTCTAGTAAGTTGAACTGTACTGTAATTTCACTGCACTGAGGCAGACTTCACAGTGCTTAGGCTGACACAGGAGCCAGAGCGAAGCTCTGCCGACATCAGAAAAAGGGCTCACACATCATCACGCTCATTGCAGGGAGTGTTCTCATTAGCCCCACAATGAACGGGATGACATTGAGAACCCTTTTCCCACTGCTAATTCATCTAAGTGGGCGGAGATTAATGCTGGCTTCTGTGTCGGCCTAAGCACTGTGAAGTCTTCCTCGGTGCAGTGAATTACAGCACAGTTTAATCTGTGACTGTAACGATTCATCTTACCATAAGGTATTTTTAATTTTTTTTTTTTTTTTACCTTTAGTTCTACTTTAAAGATTTTTTTTTATAGGAGTACTTAAAGTGTAAGTAACGTTATGGACAAAATTATACATATATTTTACATTTATAAAGTATAAACCTAAACTTAAACATTAAAATATAAAAATTATTTTGGGATCAGGAGTTCTCACCTCTTAATCAAACAGGTCTTCTCCCCCTCCCATTCTGTGTACAAACTCTTAGTTAGCAGTGTTGATAAGCTCCGCCCACTGAGTGATGTCACAAACTATACAGGATCTCTCCTTCCCCTTTCCTATATGAAAAGCCTGTTTATAGCCCTGAGCATGTGCAGATAAGACCTGTCCTGCAGATAAGAGCTGTGGGACATGCTTATCAAAAAGTCACTTAGAGGAGGGGGCGTGTCTTTAACACTATACTGCCCATAACAGAAAGCCCTTCCCTGAAACAATGCAGTTGCAGAGGGATGTTGAGCTCTGCTGAGGTAAGAGGTGAGTCAGAAATTTCTTAATCAATTTATTGCTTGACAGTAAGTAAATACAGCTTTATTTATATACAGAGTTTACTTACAGTTTAAACAGAAGCAAAGCAAAAGTGAAATACAGTTTGAATGTTGCTTTTTAACAAAAAAAAAATCTTTTTAAACTGTAACATTGTAACAAACTATCATAGCATATATGTGGTGTATTTGTGAAGGCAGAGGAGTGGATACAGTTATATTCACAAATGGAAAATGCATCAAATGCAAAGATATAGACACTTTATATTTTATTTGTGCTTCTAAAAATTCTAAATTATGTATATAAAGTGCTGTATTTGTATAACTTCCATGTCAATCCAAATGGGGAATTTTTATTATTTGGGCAACTGGTCTTAGTCTTTCAAGAAAGCATAACTAGCTGGTGGTAATAGAAAGAACATCATGCAATTACAATATTGCAATACACCAATACAAAAGACAACTGGTATAGTGCAGCTTTCTGACCTTCTGACTGGAAACCATTCATTACTATTTACACTGGCACTACCCAGTATCTTATAGCAGAACCGAACATCACTTGCTGTCACTGCTGCAGTAGGGGGGAGAACACCTTTCAGTTAAGGTGGCAGATTATTATTTTAGCATAGTGCCTGCTCAATGCAGTACTAAAAACAATGGAGGTTTGTTATTAGACATTAGCACATGACTGTTTTATGAGACTGTATTAAGAAGGGGATATTTTAGTACCAGTAAAATCGGAGGAGACAATGCCCTTTTTGCTTTGGCTTAACATTTTTATCTACAGAATATACTTTTTGCTGATTGCAGCCATCTTTTATATTTTTGATTAACCGAGCCCTACCTAGTCTCACGTTTACAATGAAACTTTGAAAAAGAATAAAACAAGTATGGCATGCAAAGAAGTGACTTCCAAATAGAAATGAGTAGTTCAGATTTGAAATAAGCTGAACACATTTGACATTGCCAGAATCGCCCAAATGAACCCGGTCCAAAGTCCACAAAACGTTTCAATAAACATCAGGGAAACCATGTGAGATTACAGTAGAGACTGTCTACATTTCTCAGCAGGCTGTCTATACCATGTAATATCATAGCAGGCACAACTTTGCAAGGTTTATGTATAGATGTGGAAATAGCAGAGATAGGCTACACTTCCCAGCATACTCTGCGTGAGAGAACTACTGAAGATTACTGATAAAACTTAAAAGCCAGAACTTTACATAAACCTGAAAAAAAAATGCTGCTGCCACAAGTTTACACTGCAAGACTGCACTGCCATCAAACAACCAAGCAAGAAATACACATCAGCTGATAATATAGGAGACTTCTCGCTACATTACCCAAATTATTCTAAGAAACAGGCAACATAAAACTTGCGCATCACAGAGAGACCTATACACCTCATCATATTGGCAAAATGTTAAATTGGCATCAGTAGTTTTTTTTTCACTTCTGGTTGAAGAAACAGAAAATTTCTCCTTCTTGAGGTGGTTATCCAGGAAGACAGTGACCTGGAACAATCGGAGCAAATGATCAGCCGGTAATAGTGTATGCTCTTATCTTTTATATATTAGATGCATAGAAAAGCCATTGTCTGTTGATGGAATTCTGGGAGTTGTAAAGGAAAAGGATGCGGAGCCTTGGTTGCTTTTTCAGTGGTAGTGTGGCTACCTGTTTATTAGTGCAGACACATTACACTAAATTTGGGCATATTGGCTTTTTATCAAATTCTGAAAGTTGTAGTGTGTGTCAGTGTGGAATTTTCCCGGGGTGCACCAGGGCCCTCAACTGGCCCACCTAGCAGGCCATGGGGCCTTGAAGGGGCCCCTCGCTGGGTTCACAAATGATGTCACACATTTTGTGACGTTGATGGCAGGTTGGGAAGGTCCCAGTGGGCCCAAACAGTAGTTAAGTAAAAACCACACATACTTTGGGATCTGTAATAATACAAATAATAATAATTAATGAAATTGCATGTTTAGGTGACCAGAAATGGGAAGAGGTGCAGATTCTTATGTTTGATGAATAGTCCAATTACCTGTGCAAGTGTGCACACACTGGTGTGAAATGCCCATAAAGCTGTTGAACTGGTGTAGAATTTACCACTTTACAGAGTTTTCTGAATATGGGACAGAGGAGAATAAATGTGAATTCAAACCTTTGTGACAATTTGGCCTTTCATGGATATGCACCCAGATCTCCAGGTAAACCCTCAGTTCTTAGGGTTGATTCTAAGATGGGGTACATCCACTTATCCTTCCCAAACCCCCTGATTGGCTCCCAAGTATGAATTTATTGGGTTTTCATATTTCGGTAATGTATTATATCAATTTTATAAAATATACTTTTATAATGGAGATTTTGAGATATTACAAAATTATCTTGTTTTCAGGGATCAATGCAATAAATTTGCATAATTGATACACATCAGACATTTAAGCACGTATTTTTTTTTTCCAGAATATCTATACATTTTATTGACTGGTCTACAAATATAGATCTTGGTTACACCTCTTTACAAATAATGTGCAGTAGTCATATAGAAGGGCTATTTATTGTTTGTTCTTATTTGTTACTAAAAGAAAATCGGAAACCAGAACAGTTATCACAAAATCAGAATCTAAACTAGTGGTTCTCAATTTTTATTATTGCCGTGACCCTTTAGTACAATTCCCTGTGATTTGGCGACCCCCATTCATTAATTATTATTAAGAGACCCCATTCAAACTCTATATTTCTTATGGTCTTAGGCAACCCTGGCAAATCGTCATTTGACCCCCAACGGGGTCATGACCCACAGGTTGAGAACCACTGATCCAAACCAACAGTGATTTACTCAAAATGAAAACATGTGGATCAGAGTATATTATCACTATTATTTTAATACATTGGTTTTTTTTTTGTCTCTCCATAAATCCATTAGTTTTTAGAACCATTTCTCAAGAAATGTTTTACATCTTTCTACTAAAGTCTACAATACACTGCATTATGATTTTAATCTTTAATTTTTGTTGGTATGCAAAGCAAAATTACCTGCTTGCATTTTATAGTGTTAGAACTGCATACAGAACTGAGCTAGAGAAAAATTTCTGCATGAGCTGGATCGGGCTGTGTGTGAGAATAACTTGGACAGTCTATTTCTAGTAAAAAAAAAAAAAAAAAAAAAATGTGGGAAAGATTAGACAAAAGTATTTTTACTTCTAATCTCTGAAAGGAATGTGCTTATGTTATTGGTCAGTTGTACTCATTTTCTCCTTTAATATTTGATCTCACTCTCTCTAATAAATCACAGCTGTTTGGCACAACATTTGCAATTTGCTAATCTTTTGATCAGGCACCTGGTACTGAACTGCGGCATTTTTATATTTTTGATATTTTTTGTGATCTCTGCTTTAAGAGAAATCTCTTGGCTCTTCAGATCATTGTAATCTTGTGCTAAATTTTAAAGTCTTGCATTGTTCTCTAGATTTTAAGTGTATTTTATATATAAAAAAACTACATTCTAATAAACATGCCAGCAGCCAAAGGATACTCATTCTTTTACTTTTCCCTGTCTTGATGCTGTGCTGTATTCAGATGGCTTTTTGAATCAAAAGTGGACCTTCATTTGTACAGTATAATTTTTCTTGGTCTATTTGATCTTTTATTATTGTAATTTGTGTTTGTGTAATAGGAAAACACTTATCTGCAAGTCTGGTAATATTATATATAGAGGTCCCCAACCTTTTTTGCACCAGGGACCAGTTTTCCATGGCCCGGTGTGGTGGGGGTGGGGCAGAGCTTTGATCATATGGGGGCGGGGTTATGGAGGGTGGAGCTCTCCAACTTGCAGCTTGTCCCTACTCCTGTCTGAGCACATTCTGCGAGTAGCAGCACTGTACATTAAGTCTCAGTGTACAGCACTGCTACTAGCACTGCTATATGCATCAGACAGCGCTGTATGGGGAGGATGCTGGCGGGACCTCAGTGTATACAGCACTGCTGCTTAGCAGCGCCACACACTTAACACCGGTACCGGGAGCCGCGTCAATGAGGCCAGTCTGCTGCCCTGCCCCGGCACGCCCCACATAACATGTTCTGCCCCGCCCCGTCCTGCATAATGTTCTCTTCCGTGACAGCTGCGAGCTGTCATGGCTGCGGCAGAGAATATTATCGCGTGCTCTGACCAGGCGCAGGGCTGCAGAGCTAGGTGTCAGCGGCGCTGCGGACCGGCTGAAAAACCCCAACGGCCCGGTCCTGGTCCGCGGACCGGCAGTTGGGGACCTCTGGCTTAAAGGGAACTATAGTCAAATTACATCTTTACATATGCAGCACAACACCTTACTGCAGCGGTTCTCAACCTTCGTGAGACAGTGACCCCTGGGGCTGACGTCACGGCCTGACGTTCAGGCCCGACGTCATCATGTATGCGCATCACATGATGACATTTGGCCGAAACGTCACCACGCAGGAACCCTTATAGAAAGGGACCTCCAAGCACTTCCGGCTCCACAACGGTTCTCGACCCCTTTTGAGATGGTTGTGTGACCCCCAGGTTGAGAACCACTGCCTTACTGTAATGCGTTTCTCCCCAGTAGTTTCATGTGATGCAGAATAATTGAGTAGGCAGCACTGATAAACTTCTGCACCAGTAAATGTGTGTGTATGTGACATGTACCGGCCCATTTTCCATGAAAAGGTACCCTCCCCCGGACATTTTTGCCCTACTTAATACTTAGCACATGTGCACAAGTCAAATTTCCCTCTGTAATCTCCTGCGTTCCAAGCTTAATTTATGTGGCCAAAAGGTCAGCACACTGCTTAACCAATAGCAGTCAGGCAGCTTTTTCTTCTCATGTTGCCTGAGTAGCAGAACAGAAAGAGGAGGTGGAGCAGGGAGAGAAAAATGTCAGCTGTCATTAAAACTAAATAAGGGAAGCAAACAGCAAGTATTATTTCTTCCCTAAACTTTTTTTTTTTTCTTTTTCTATTTGTCAGGAATTGGCTTAGTATAAAGGAGTTTTATATGTATGTGTGCAGTTATATCAGCACTATAGTGCCCCTTTAAAGCTAATTTTGGAGCCTAAAATGTCCCAGGTATACTGTTATTCTAGGCCTAATTCCCTAGGCCATACTCCTGACTTCCTTCACTATATAACCTATAACCAACTACTTTGTGTTGAAGAAGACACTACATGTGCATTGTTAATTTTTGAATTTACCAGGTTTGTAGTTTTGGCTGGTGTTCAGACATAAAAGCACTGCCCATCTCCTAGTCTCTAGTGCAGGGGTCCCCAAACTTTTTACACCGGGGGCCAGTTCACGGTGTGTCAGACCAACGGAG